>PVKS010022667.1:0-33399 GCA_004027875.1 Aplodontia rufa
AAACTAAGAGTTGGTTCTTTGAAAGAGTCAACAAAATTGACAGCCCCTTTGCCAACCTCACCAAAAGGAAGAAAGAAATGAAGCAAATCAACAAAATCAAAGATGAAAATGGGGATATCACCACAGACTCATCCAAGATCCAGAAGATTATCAGAACCTATTTTGAAAATTTATGCTCTGCCAAGTTTGATAACCTGGAGGACATAGACAGGTTCTTGGACTCACACGACATCCCCTCTTTAACACAGGAGGACATTGAAAACCTAAACCAACCTATCACAGATATCAAAATTGAAGCAGCAATCAAAACTCTCCCAAAAAAGAAAAGTCCAGGTCCTGATGGATATACGGCAGAATTCTACCAAGCCTTCACAGATGAACTAACACCGATCCCCTACAAGCTCTTCCAGGAAATTGATAGAGTGGGATCACTCCCAAACACTTTTTATGAAGCAAACATTACACTGATTCCAAAACCCAACAAAGACATGTCAAGGAAAGAAAAAACTACAGACCAATTTCCCTGATGAACATTGATGCAAAAATCCTTAATAAAATTTTAGCTAATTGGATACAAAAGCACATTAAAAAGATAATACATTATGATCAAGTGGGATTCATTATAGGAAAACAAGGTTGGTTCAACATATACAAATCAATAAATGTAATTCACCACATAAACAGAATTAAAAACAAAAATCATATAATCACGTCAATTGATGCAGAGAAGGCATTTGATAAAATTCAACACCACTTTATGCTCAAAACTTTGGAAAAGATAGGGATCAAGGGAAGATACTTTAACTGTGTCAGATCCATTTACAACAGACCCATAGCCAACATTATCCTCAATGGAGAAAAACTAAAAGCATTTCCACTGAATTCAGGAACTATATAAGGCTGTCCTCTTTCCCCACTCTTGTTCAATATAGTCCTTGAAACTCTTGCCAGAGCTATCAGGCAAGACAAGGAAATCAAAGGTATTCGTATAGGAAAAGAGGTAGTTAAGTTATCTCTATTTGCTGATGACATGATTCTATACCTAGAAGACCCAATAACATCAGCCAGAAAACTCCTAGAGCTTATAGGAGTTTTCAGCAAAGTAGCTGGGTACAAGATCAACTCCAGTAAATCACTAGCGTTTGTTTACTCCAGCAACAAATCTGCAGAAGAAGAAATCAGGAAATCTCTCCCATTCACCATCACTTCCAAAAGAATGAAATATTTGGGCATTAACCTTACAAAGGATGTTAAGAACCTCTACAAAGAAAACTATCAAACACTGAAAACAGAAATTACAGAAGACCTGAGTAGATGGAAAAACATTCCATGCTCATGATTAGACAGAATCAATATAATAAAAATGGCCATTCCACCCAAAGCCCTATACAGATTCAATGCAATCCCCATCAAGATATCTATGGCATACTTCACAGATATAGAAAAAGCAATTCTCAAGTTCATATGGAATAACAGGAGACCCAGCCTAGTCAAAACATTACTCTATAGAAAGGAAGAAGTAGGGGGTATCTCAATCCCTGACCTGAAATTATACTACAGAGCCATAGTAGCAAAAACAGCTTGGTATTGGTATCAAAACAGAACCGAAGATCAGTGGAACAGAATAGAAGATCTTGAGAAAAATCCCCATATTTTTAACTATTTGATATTTGACAAAGAGGGAAAAAGCATAGTGTGGAAGAAAGATAGCCTGTTCAACAATGGTGTTGGACAAACTGGACAGCCATATGCAGACAACTGAAGCTGGATCCTTATCTTTCGCCCTGCACAAAAATTAAATCAAAATGGATCAAAGACCTGGATATTAAGCCTACAACTTTAAACTTACTAGAAAAGGAAGTAGGGTCATGACTACAGGACATAGGAGTTGGCAGCTACTTCCTTAACAAAACTCCCATGGCTCAAGCTGTAAAATCAAGAATGAATGAATGTGATGCAATTAAACTAAAAAGTTTTTGCACAGCTAAAGATCTAGTCAAGAGCATCAAGAGAGAACCTACAGAATGGGATAAAAGCTTTGCCTGCTACACCTTGGACAGAGGGCTAATATCCAGAGTATACAGGGAACTAAAGAAACTGAGCACCAAACTTATAAATAACCCAATCAATAAATGGGCTATGGATCTAAAAAGAAACTTCTCACCAGAGGAAGTCCAGAAAGCCCACAAATATATGAGAAAATGCTCTACATCATTACCTATAAGGGAAATGCAAATCAAAAACTTCTATGAGATACCACCTCACTCCTGTTAGAGTGGCAAAAATGAAGAATTCAAAGAATAACAGATGCTGGAGGGGCTGTGGGAGAAGAGGAACACTGTTATACTGCTGGTGGGACTGCAAACTGGTTCAGCCACTATGGAAAGCAGTGTGGAGAACCTTCAAAAAATTAAGAATGGATTCACCTTATGACCCAGCTATCCCACTTCTGGGTATTTTCCCAAAAGAGTTAGAATCAGCATATTATAGTGATGTGGCTTCATCAATGTTTATAGCAGCTGAATTTACTATAGCTAGATTATGGAACCAACCCAGATGCCCCTCACTCGATGAGTGGATACAAAAAATTTGGTACATATATACAATGGAATACTACTTGGCCATTAGAGAAGACGATATCATGACATTTGGAGCCAAATGGATGGAGATGGAAAGAATTATGCTAAGTGAAGTATCCCAATCTCAGAGACTCAAGGGCCAAATGGTATCTCTCATCTGTGGAAGCTAGAATACGTGGGGAAGCAGTATGTTAGAAGGCTAAGCTAACAATAACTTCAAATTGTATGATTCTCAACTCAACAGGGAGATGACTCCCTAGGATGCTTGGAGGCGTAGGGAGGGGGATGGGGGGGGCGGGAGGGTGTAGGAAGGACTCCTAGGAGACTGGAGAAAGGGAATATAGGGGAATCATCTCAGAAGGAGATCGCTGCCCTCCACAAGATATCCATTTAACTCAGGAGCTCTTCGGGGGGAAACAACAACAGGGGAAACCCAAGCTGGGCATCCATGATATGGCATTAGCCCTGGATAACTAAGTATATATACAGTGGTTCTTGAATGTTTGATAATGTTTCCCCCTCAATTGTATCTCTATATCCATCTAATAAAAAAAATTTAAAAAAAGAATGGTCACAAAATGAAGAATTTAAAAACACAGTTGAGAATACTATTGCGCACTCTGGGTGTTGAACTCAGCCCCTCTGTGTTAGCTTTGGGCCACTGTGACTAAAGTACCTGGCAAGCAGAACCTCAAGGAGGAAGTTACTGTGGGCTCAGTTTCAGAGGTCAGTGCATTGTCAGCTGGCACTAAGGCAGATTCTCTGCGACAAGAGGGTGTGCGTTGGAGAGCAGTTCAGCTCATAGCAGCCAGAGCCAGGAAGGGGAGAGTGAGAAAGATTTTAATGGTGGTGGTTGTGGGGAGCTCATAGAAGATCAAGTGCGCTGGAGATTTCCAGCCACAAAATACAGTCCTCAAAGGCATACCCTCAGTCACCTACTGCCTCCAGACAGTCCCCACCTGCCCATGGATACCACTCAGTATTCCACTTAAATTAAAAATCCAGCAAAAGTATAAACTCATGGACTAAGGTCAAGTTTGTAGCTTAGTCATTTCCCCTCTGAAAATGTCTCCATTGTCTACTGCATGACTTTTCAGGGAACACCTCACATCCAAACCATAGCACCTTCAGTGTTTGATTTGGTACACCCTAGAGAGAGAGGACACTGCCTACAACAGAGGCCACTCCAGAGAACCAGGAGCTTGGCAGGCAAACATTCAATGAGAAAGGGGAAATTTTAGCCACCTCTATGCATAAGCTCTGTAGAAGATTTTGATTAAGAGAAAGAACATTGCATGAAGGGGACAGATAATCCTTTGGTGGGGTCATCCTGGGACAGGCCTCTCCTGGAGAGGGCATACCATTCTATTCCTCTTTTTCCTCTGAGTAACAGTGGTAGAAATTAAATACTACTGCACAGCTCAGTAAAAGCATAACCCAGAAGGAGAGAGAAAAAAGAAGAAGGGGAAAGGCTACCACTTCAGACACCAACTTAGTCAATGCCAAAAGGAACTTTAAACCTTGTCCTCTGAGCTCATGCCAGATCTAGCAAACATGATGGCCACCTTGGACTATTTATCCACTTAAAAATTAGATACAGGGAAAGAAGTAAATTCTAAGCAAAGGGAGCATTTTATTCTAGTTATGTAACAACATATATAGACATATATATGTATAATATGTAACTCAATTCACCTAAAGTTTCATAATTCGATTTGAGTAGAAACCCCAAATTTACATGATACATTTTACACTATTCATTAATATTACAATGGGTGCTGATTGGCTTTGGTGTGATTACAACACTGTTGAAAATTGCACAGATGTACCAGTTCTTAAATTTTCATGGTAGTAAGCAACAAGAGGAATCAGATTATAGTTATAGATTCCAGTCTTGCTATATTTAAACACCATATTCCTAATAATGGTGCAACTAAATAGAAAAAAGAGGAAGAATTTCTATGCCTCATTTTGTCTGAATCCTTGCCTACTTTTCCCATAATGGCAGTGTCATTGCTCTAAAACTTTCCATAGTAGGCAAAGAGGCTCTGACATAATGAATAATTAATTATAATGAAAATACGTTTTTGATACTTAAAAATGGTTTGTCTTGATGAACCAACCCTGAAAACCCCCAGTTAAAGCTGTTAATCTGGGGAGATTCCAGGGTAGCCAAGCAGAGGTGCACCCAAGCACTCACCTCCTCCACAAAGGAGAGACAAATTCTGTGTTTTGGGGTGGGTGAATGTGGAGAAGGCCAGGACTCAGCAGGGAAGGCACTAGACCATGGGAGGCTTGGAGACCTTGGAACAAGAAGGAGCCCAAACCATGCACTGGAAAAAAGATAGCCTCTTCACAAATGCAGCTGGAAGGACTGGATGTACTGATGTAGAGGAATGAAACTAGTTCCCTATCTCTCACCAAGAACAAGGGTCAACTCAAAATGAAGCAAAGACTTAATTATGAAACCAGAAAGTTTGAAACTGATTGAAAAGAAGCGCAGGCACAGGCAACGATTTCCTGAGTAGAACTTCCACTGCTCAGGAAATGATAGTAAGAATTGATAGGCGGAATAGCCTCAAATTAGGAAGCTTCTGTCCAGAAAAGGAAATGATTAACAGAGTGAAGAGACAGGTTGCAGAAAGGGAGAAAATCTTTGCCAGTTACTCATCTGTCAGAGGATTAATATCTAGCATACGTAAAGAGCTCGAAGGGGCAGGAGCAGTGGCTCAGCGGTAGGAGGGCTTGCCTGTCATGCATGAGGACCTGGGTTCCAACCCCAGCGCCACATACACAGCTAAATGTTGGAGAAACAAAGGGCAGATAAAAAAATAAAGCTGATTCTGTTTCCTCTTTTTGTCTTTCTTATTCTCTCTCTCTCTTAAAAAAAAACTCAAAGAACTCAAAACTCAACAGTAACAACAACAATAATAATAATAACGATGGTGATAACCATTCTGACAAATGGGCAAATGAGATGAACAGGCATTTCTCAAAAGAAAAGGACAAAGGTCCAACTATTCTAAGAAGAAAATATTCATCTTCTTTAAGCATCAGGAAAATCAGGGCAATCATGAAGAAAACAAAGGAAAACAGATGTTGGTGAGGATCAGGGAAAAAGGATCTGGCTCTTGTTAGTGAAAAGGCAAATCAGCAAAACCACTATGAAAATCAGAACGGAGGTTCCTCAAAAAACCAAAAATAGAACTACCATGTAGTACAGCTACTCTTTGATATCCAACTGGAAGAGTTAAAGCCATCACACTGTAGAGATACATACACACCAATGTTTGCAACAGCACAGCTCAAAAAAACCAAGTATTGAATCACCTCAGTGTCCTTCAACACATGGGTGAATAAAAATGTGCTATACACACACAATAGAACCTTATTCAACTATAAAGAAGAGTGAAATCAGGTCATTTACAGGGAAAGGAACAGAACTGGAGGCCATCAGGAAAAAAGGAATAAGCCCAATTCAGGAACACAAATACTGTATTTCCTCTCCTATATGTGGAAGATAGAGGGAGAGTGAGGATGGAAGGAAAAAGAAGACAGAAGAGGTGGGAATCCTAAACTGAAATCTAATTTTCCACATATGTATGAGTTTATTGGGATGAACACAACTACAATAAGCCTCTAATAAAAATACATTCCACTGATTTTTTTTTTAAACAAAGGACAAGGGAGCAACAATTCTAAGAAAAAAATCATCATCAATTTATCCATCAGGAAAATGCAAATCAAACCTACATTGTGATTCCATCTCACCTTAGTCAGAATGGGAATCACAAAGAATACAAGCAACTATAATGCACTTTTTAAAAATTTAAAGAAATCAACAATAGATGTTGGCAAGGATTGTGAAAAAGGAACTCTTCCTCGCTGTTAGCGAAAAATTTAAATTAGCAAAGCCACCATGGAAATCAGTATGGAGGTTCCTCAGAAAACTGAAAATAGAACCACCATGTGCTCCAGTTATGTTATCCTTGATATTTAGCTGAAGCAATGAAAGTCAGCATACTGCAGAGGTACATGCATACCCATGTTTATCACAGTACAAAGCACAATAAGCAAGTTATGGAATCACCTAGGTGACTGTCAACAAATGTGCTACATTTACACAATAGAATTTTATTCAAAGAAAATGCCAGAGTCAGATGACTTCACTGCTGAATTATATCAAACTTTTTAATTTAAATTAATTAGACCATAATGCAAATCTTAGCAAAAACACAAAAATGGAGATGGTATCTTCTATCCTATCAGATTGTAATGGAATGAAATTTGAAATCAATCAGATAAAAAACAAAAAGTATTCTAACAGTTGGAGATGAAATAATACACTTTTGAATGATGAATGGATAGCAGATAAAATCAAGGGATAACACGAAAAAACTTAGAAACAAACTGAGAACAGTGATACAACATAAAAATCTCTGGGACAGTATGAGGGCATCTCTAAGAGGTAAGTTTACAGCACTGAGTTCACACCTTGAAGCAATATACAGGAATGAAATAAATAATCTAAGATTACACCTCAAGTGTCTAGAAAAGGAACAAACAGCAAATTATCAAAATCAGAATTGAAATCAATGAATTTGAGAATAAAAAAATACAAAAGATTAATGAAATGAGGAGGTTTTTGGAAAGGCTAAACAAGACTGATAAATTCTAGGCCAAACTAACCAAAAAGAAAGGGAGAGAACACCCAAAAGAACAAAATTAGAGATGAAGAAGACAATATCACCACAGACACTACTGAAATCCAGAGGATCATTAGAAGCTCTTTTAAATATTTGAAGTCCAATATGCTAGAAAATCTTAAAGATATTGACAAATTACTATGACATATGATCTACCTATATAGAACCATGATTGAAGAGAAAACTTAAACAGATCAATATTAAGCAATGAAATTGAAGCAGCTATTAAAAACTTTCCAACAGAAAAAAGTCCAGAATAAGATAAATTCTCAGCTGAGTTCAACCAGACTTTTAAAGGAGAACTAACGCCAATACTCCTCGTGTTCTTCCATGAAACAGAAAAGAAGGGAACACTGACAAATCATTCTATCAAACGAGTATCACCTTGATGTGAAAATCAGACAAAAACACATCAAGGAAAGAAAACTTCAGGCCAATATCTTTGATGAACATACATGTAAAAATTCTTTTTTTTAGTTTATTTTTATTTTTTATCTTATTTAAAATTTTTTTTCTTTGTTCAACATAGTCTTGCCTGTTGGAGGGAATCATTGCCACACAATCATGAACACATGGATATTGACAGAGCAAGCCAAGGCTGATGCCAGTTCTTAATCTCATCCATTTGAGTTCTCCCCGATCCCATGTTCCCCTACTTTACCCCCATGTTAGTTGGGCTTCTCATGGAAGTTGAAAGTTCCCAACAGGGTTGATAGCTCCCCTACTCCCTCCTTCCAACTTCCTTGATATGTCCCCTAATCCCACCCCTGCTACCTCCCTTCCTTCATCCCCCAGCATCACAGGCATGGTTCCCCCTGCTCGTGTAAAAATTCTCCCATGTAAAGGTTATTATTAGCTTAGCCAACTTCCAGTCTGTTTCTGATTGTATTCTAGCTTCCACATAAGAGAGAAAACATTTGGCCCTTGAGTCTCTGAGCTTGGGATATTTCACTCAGCATAATTTTTTCCATCTCCATCCATTTGGCTCCAAATGTCATGATATTGTTCTCTCGAATAGCAGAATAGAACTCCATTGTACGTATGTTTTTTAACATACGTACAATTTTTTAATTGTTTTTTAATCCACTCTTCCAGTGAGGGGCATCTGGGTTGGTTTCATAGTTTAGCCATAGTAAATTGAACTGCTATAAACATTGATGAAGCTGTATTTCTATAATATGCCAATTCTAGCTCTTTTGGGAAAATACCCAGCAGTGGGATAGCTGGGTCATAAGGTGGTTCCAGTCCTAGTTTTTTGAGGAGTCTCTACACTGCTTTCCAGAGTGGCTGTACAAGCTTGCAGTACCACCAGCAGTGTGATAGTGTTCTTCTCTTCCCACAACCCCTCCAGCATCTGTCATTGTTCATATTCTTCATTTTTGCCACTCTGACAGGAGTGAGGTGGAATCTCAGTGAAGTTTTGATTTGCATTTCTCTGATTGCTAGTGATGTAGAACATTTTCTCTGAGTTTATTCTTTTTATTCTTATCACATATTTATGGGCTTTTTGGACTTCCTCCATTGAGAAATTTTTATTTATCTCCCTAGACCATCTATTGATTGAATCATTTGTGGTTTTGGTGTTCAGCCTTTTGAGTTCTTTGTATATTCTGGATATTAACCTTCTGTCCAAGGTGTAGCAGGCAAAGATTTTCTCCCATTCTGTAGGTTCTGTCTTGACACTCTTGTCTAATTCTTTAGCTGTGCAGAAGCTTTTTAATTTAATGGCATCCCATTCATTTATTCTTGGCTTTAATGCTTGCACTATGGGAGTCTTGTTAAGGAAGGTGATGCCGACACCTATGTTGTGGAGTGTTGATCCTATTTTTTCTTCAAGCAGTTGTAAAGTTGCTGGTTTAATTCCCAGTTCCTTGAACCATTTTGATTTAATTCTTGTGCAGTGTGAGAGGTACGGATCCAATTTCAGTTGTCTGCATAAGACTGTCCAGTTCATCAAGCACTATTTGTTGAACAGGCTGTCCTTCCACACTATGCTTTTGCCCCCTTTATCAAATATCAGTTATTAGCAAATCACATTCAAAAACATAATAAGATAGTGTACCATGATCAAGTGGGTTTTGTTTCAGAGATTCCAGTTTGTTTCAACATATGCAAATCAACACATGAAACTCAATGTACAAAGAGAGTTAACTGGGACAAGAATCACATGATCATCTCAATGGATGCAGAGAAAGCATTTGACGAGGTCCAGCACCCATTCATGTTGAAAACCCTAGAGAAACTATGGATAGCAGGAACTCACCTCAACATTATAAAGGCTGTGTATGATGGACCCAAGGCCAGCACCATGTTGAAAGAAGAAAAAACAGAAACCATTTCCTCTCAAAACAGGATCAATACAAGGATTCCCACTCTCACCACTCCTATTCAACATAGTCTTTGAAATTCTAGCTGGAGCAATCATGCAAAAGAAGGAAATTAAAGGGATACAAATAGAAAAAAAAAGGGAATCAAATTATCTGTTTCATGATGATATGAGCTTATATTTAGAAGACCTAAAAAACTCCATCAGAAGATTTCTAGAGATGATAAACAAATTTAGTGAAGTAGCAGGGTACAAGATCAACATTCATAAATCAATCACTTCCCTTTACTCCAATAATGAATGTGCTGAAAAGAAATTAGGAAAATTATCCACCCAAAATAATCTCAGAAAGAATATAATGCTAAGCAAAATTAGCCAAATTCACAAACTCAAAAGTCATGTTTTCTCTCATTTGTGGGAGCTAGAGTGAAATAAAGGAAAGGGGGAAGGAGAGATAAGATCTTATAAAAAAATCATCAAAATACAAATTAATAGAAGAACTGAAGGAATTCTGGTAGAGTAGAAAAAGTGGAAGGATAGTAGGGGGGGAAAATGGAGGGTTAAAAGGGAAAGGGAACAATATATTTTGCATTCCTAGGAAACTAAATAATTCCCACAATATCAATTTCAAAGGGTGATCAGCAGAAGCAAGGGGTCAGCAAACAGGAGGACAGAGGGTGTTGTGGAGAGGGGGATACTGGCCAAATTATGTTGTGTGCATGTATGAAAATGTAACAACAAATCCCATCGTTACATACAACTTGAAAGCACCAATAAAAGAAGAAACAAAATATTTTCAGAATGAAAGCACATGAGAATTAATCTAATGAAGGAGATGAAGGACCTCTACAACAGAATAGAACACTGAAGAAAGGGTTTGAAGAAGACCCTATATGTGGAATGACCTCCCATGTTCTTGGATAGACAGAAATAATATTATCAAAACCGCCATACTACCCAAATAATACAGTTATTCATTGCAATCCCCATTAGAATATCAATGACATTTTTTTTCTTGTAAAGAGAGAGAGAGAGGGACAGAGAGAGAGAGAGAGAGAGAGAGGGAATCAATTTTATTTAGTTTTTCATGTGGCTTTCATTGCTCAGACACTTCATTGTATATGTGGTGCTGGGGTTAGAACTCACGTCCTCGCGTATCCAGGAAAGCACTGTAACTGCTAAGCCACCGCTCAAGCCCCACCAATACTTTCTTTCTTTCTTTTTTTTAAGAAAGAGGGGACAGAGAGAGAGAAAGAGAGAAGCAATCTTTATTTAGTTTCTCATGTGACTTTCATTCATCAGACACTTTGTTGGGTACATGGTGCTGGGATTTGAACTCGCATCCTCATGCATGCCAGGCAAGTGCTAACTGCTGAGCCACCGCTCCAGCCCCAATACTTTCTTTACAGAACTATTTGGTGCCAAATGGATGGAATTAGAGAGCATTATGTCGAGTGCAATCATCCAGATACAGAAAGCCAAAATTGGGGTGTTTACTCTGATGTGTGGAAGCTGGTCCGAAATAAGTGTGTGTGGGGGTGGGGTTTGATGAAGAGAAAAGAAAAGTTAATGGGGAATCCATCAATGTAGAAGAAAGATCAGTGGAACAGAGGAGGGGGAATCAAGAATCAAGGACATGGGAAGAGGGTAATGATAAGGAAGAACAGTGGAGTCAATCTGACCTAAGTTTCCTGTGTACGTATGTGAATATACCAGAGTGGACTGCACCTTTATCTATATTCATATGGCTCTCATTAAAAAACTATAAATATTCTATCTTTGTATGTGTACAATTACACACACATATAAACACACTGAAACATATATAGAAGTGTGGCCTACCTTGGTAGTATATAAGGTCATTTTGAGGATTAAATTAATTTATAATACATGTGGGAAGCTCAGTAAAACATCTGGCAGATAGAACACACCCAACACCTCATTGATGAGCACTGAGTACACCCAGTGTTCTAACTCTGGCTACCTCTGAGTGCTACAATGGGCGATGATATTTCTCTGTTGGGGACTCAGGGTTTTCTGTAATTAGCCTCCACTGAGAAGTGGAGTAGCGTAGCATGATTAGAAGAAAGCAAGCTGGGGTTTTGTGGACATAGCTCACTGGTGAATCCTGTGCTTAGCATGCACCTGGCCCTGGGTTGAATTCCCTGTTCCAGAATTCAAGAAAGAAAAAGCAAAGAAATTTGGAACTAGTTGTCGGGATTTGCATGTGTAAAACTAAACTGCCTCAGTCCAGCTACTGAGCTGATGGAGGTAGAGGACAATGGGCAAATTCCCTTCTCTGCCCATTTCCCCTGTGTAACTAGGGATATACAAGCAGCTAGCACACAGGGATGTGGTGAGGGTTAGACTAGTTAACAGCACAAAGTGCTAACCCTGAGCCTGCGCCATAGGAGGGGCTCACCTAGGGATCTGGATGCTCTTTCGGGTGCAGTGCATGTACAATTGGAATTATTTTAAGTTAGAGCCTGGCCCTGTGACCTGTGAGGTGGCATCACAGGAGGACCACAGGGAGATCCAGGAGTGCTCTAGGATCATGGGGTGGGCTTTGTGGCCACAGGAGGGGATGGAGTCAGGCAGTGTGTGGGGAACTGAGAACAGGGCTTTTCCTGAGCTGTTCCAAGAGCAAAGATCCAACCCTATCTCTCTTGGTAAAGAGGGTAAAGAGCATCTGCATATCAAAGTAAAATGACCAGGGTAAGATGGTGTGTTGGGCATGCCTGTCATTCCAGTTACTTGGGAGACTAAGACAGGAGGATAGCAAGTTCAAGGGCATTCTCTGCAAGTTAGGGAGATACTTTGTCAAATTACAAAAAAAAGGGTTGGGGATGTATGTAAGTCACTGAACATCCCTGGGTTCCATTCCCAGTCCCGAAAGAGAGAACGAGGTAGGGGCGGGGGGAGAGAAAGGCCCAGGGAAGATTATGAGCTGAACTGTGTCCCGATATGAGGAAATTATCAGGATTTAAATATTGGCCCAAACTAGAAAGGTATTTTGAGAGCTGAAATATTATCAACATGTCAGTGATCATTGCTGTTGTTGGAAGCATCAGCTGATGTGATGCCTCTGGTCACCAGGTGCAGGCGATGCCTCCGTAGACATAGTACTCAGGACCTTGCTCTGTGCTCCAGATAATCCCTGTCCTTGCCTTCTGTGGCCCAGTCTGTGTTTATCCTGAGTCCATGGGAGTCCAAGGACAGAGTTGACCCAGAGGCCCAGACAGAGGATCCCTCCACCCAGACAGTGCTCACTCACCTGTGAGTCCCAGCAGGAGGGTCAGCAGCAGGACAGGACAAGGACACTGCAGCCAGAAGGCAGGGACGGACATGGTGGAGCCCTAAGGAGCCTGCTGTGTCCCAGTGTCTGGGCTGGGGGATCCCAGACTCTGCTGTATGGAGGGAAGATACGCCCAGCCTCCTTTGTTGCAAGAGGAAGTGGCTGAGACAAGAGTATTGAGTGACTTTCTTCAAGATTGTGAAATAGAACCCAGGCAGCACTGACAGTAACAAGGTGCAGAGTTTCCCATGCTGCATTTTCGGAAGGAAGTGGACAGGCCCAGCAGGAGCAATGATTCATTCTCCCTGAGCCTGCACAGACTCCCCCAGACCCCTCCTGCTGTCCTGGGGTCTTAGTGATTGTCTATTGGGGCATCCCAGGACAAGAAGGATGAACCCCCACACTCCTGAGCCTAAGACCCTGGCTACAGCTGGCATGGGGCCCCGCTCTGCACCAGCCTCACTAGGAACTCAGCTAGAGGTGGAAGAGGGCTCCTGATAACTGCTCAGTGCTGGAGGCCCCTGGGCCATTTTCTGAAATCATCTCCCATTGCAAACCTTTCATTCTTCTTTGCAGGATTATAGTCATACATAATAGTTGGGTTCATCCTGAAAAATCACACATGCATGGCATCTGGTTTCAGTTCCCCATTCCCCCTGGTCCCTTCCATCCTCACTCACCTCCTCTTGTCCTCCTCAACTCTACTAGACTTCCTTTTACTCATCTATTAATTTTTGATTGGTTCTTATTACTTATACATAAAGGTGAAGTTCCACGTGGTATATTTATAAATGCACAGAACATGATTTTTTTTAAAGAAAGAGGGTACAGTGAGAGAGACAGAGAAAGAGAGAAGTAATTTTTATTTAGTTTTTCATGTGACCTTCATTTCTCTGAGATTTCAGTACGTGGTGCTGGGGTTTGAACTTGTGTACTCGCGCATGCCAGGCAAGTGCTGTAACCACCAAGCCACCACTCCAACCCCCCAGATCATGATTTTTAAAGAATTCATTCTGCATTTCCTCCCCTTTTCTGTCAGTTCACTCTGCCTCTCAAACTCCATCTTCTACACTACTGATCTTCCCTGTATCTTTATGCTATCCCATCCTTCCCTCCTTCTTTCCTTTGTTTTGCTCTAGCTTCCACTATGAGGGAAAATATTTGACCTTGACTTTCTGGGTCTGGCTTATTTCACTTAGCATGATGTTCTCCATTTCCAAAATGACAGAAAAACTGCATTGTGTATATAAATCACAGTTTCTAATCCATTCATCTATTGACAGGCTCCTGGGATGATTCTATAGTGAAGTATTGTGAATTGTGCTGCTGTAAACATTGTGGTGGCTTCATCCCTATAGTACGATGATTTTAGATCTTATGGATATATGCCAAGGTGTGGGAGAGGTGGATCAAAGGGTGATTCCATTCCTACTATTTTTTTTATTGGTTCATCATCATTTTACATAATGCAGGGATTCATTGGTTCACATTCATATATGCATGCATTTTTTTATTTTAAAAGATTTATTATTACACTATTTCTTTTTTATTTGGTTTCATTTAATTGTGTTTTGCATCAAAATAAGAAACTAACTGGAACTTTCAGTTAACTTTCCAGTTAAAAGGGTAACTGGAACTCCTCCAATTTTCTTCTTACATGTTGAAATACTTTATCATTTTGTGAAAAACAAAAATAAAAAGCCTAGCCTATGAATGCACAAAAGAGATGATGAGTCACAAGAGTTCTACTCTCCCTTGTTTCAGAGACTATCTAGTTCTCAGGTTGGGTTTTTGGTTGACATGGTCAGGTGTCAAATCTTATTCCCTCTGGCTTTGGTTAGCATTACCCAAAGGAAGCCCTAATGAATTTTCACCTCATGCATAGGTTTTGACAGAGTTGCTTAAACCTGTTCCTTGTTCAGGTTTTACCCTCCACCCCTACTCCCCAGTCTCATGACTCCTCTGTAGTTCTCCCAAGTTATAGATACAAATGACCATACACATGTAATTTAAACAGTGAAGTTACTAGAGTTATATGCTTGCCTGGATGCATTTGGGATCTCAAGGGAGTCAACTGCACTCTACAGTATTGAACACCCTCCTTTTCCCCTCCCTCTACTCCCTCCCTGCCCCCAACCCCCTTCATAGCTATAGTCCCCACAGCTTATGTGTTACTTTAGACTTGGTGGGTCTATTAAATAAATGTGACTAGCTTTCATTATATCTTAGGTTTTATTCTAGCTTCCACACATGAGAGAAAATATTTGACCCTTAATTCTGTGGGCTTCACTTGTTTCAATCGCCATTTTTTTCTATTTTCATCATTTTACATGCAAAAGCCATGATATCATTCTTTCAGTAGCTGAATAGAACTCTATTGTGTGTGTGTATGTGTGTGTATATATATATATATATATATATATATATATATATATATATATATATATATGTTTTTTGCATCCATTCATTCAGTGAAGAACATCTAGATTGTTTCCATAATTTCACTATTGTAAATTGAGCTGTTATAAACATTGATGTAGCAGTCTCTCTGTAATGATCTGATTTTTAGCTCGAAAATCCCCAGGAGCGGGGGTAGCTGGATTAAACAGCAGTTTCATTCCTAATTTTTTGAAGAGTTTCCACACTGCTTTCCAGAGTGGTTGTACCAGTTTGCATTCCCACCAATAGTGTGTTAGTGTTCCTTTCTCCCCACATCCCCTCCAGCATCTTTATTGCTTGTATTCTTCACTTATGCCATTCAGATTGGTGTGAGGTGGAATCTCATTGCTGTTTTGATTTGCATTTCTCTGATTGCAAGTGATACAGTACACTTTCTCATATATCTTTTTGCATTTTGAACTTCCTCTGTTGAAGAGTTTCTGTTTAGTTCCCATAGCCCATGTATTGATTGGAGTGGAGTGTTTGTGTTTTTTAGTTTTAAAGGTTTTTTTTTTTGAGTTTAATGTATATTCTGAATATTAGCCCCCTGTCTGAGAGGTAGCAGACCAGGATTTTCTCTCATTCTGTAGTTTCTCTCCTGATACTCTTGAGTAATTCCTCAGCTGTGCAGAAACTTTTCAGTTTAATGGCATCCCACTCATTAATTCTTGGTTTTAATTCTTGTTAAGGAAGAGGGTACTTACACCAATATGGTGGAGTATTGATTCTATTTTTTCTTTTAAAAACGTGTATGGTTGCTGGTGTAATTCCTAGTGTTTAAATTCATTTCAATTTGATTTTTGTGCAGGTGAGAGGTAAGGATCTAATTTCAATTGTCTGCATATGGCTGTCCAGTTTGTCCAGTGCCGTTTTTGAGGAATCTTCATACTGCTTTCCAGAGTGATTGTACTATTCTGCAGTCCCACTAACAACGTTCAAGTGTATCTTTCCCCCTACAGCCTTGCCAGCATTTCTTATTGTTTGTATTCTTTTTTTTAATTGAGAAATTTATTTGTTGAACAATCATGTAAGTTTTTAACAAAATAATATCATATGTATATAGATTCTGAAGATTGTTTGTATTTTTGATCACTGCCATTCTAATCAGAGTGAGATGAAATATTTGTTTAGTTTTCATTGCATTTCCCTGATTATGAGGAATGTTGCAAATTTCTTCATATGCTTCTTGACCACTTGCATTTCTTCTTTGGAGAAGTTTCTTTTTATTTCTTTTGCCCATATGTTGACTGGGTTGTTTAAGTTCTCTATGTATTCTGGATATTAATCCCCTGTTGGAGGTGTTCCTGGCAAATAGTTTCTCCCATTCATTGGGCTTTTTCTTCTAGCCCTTAATCATTTCCTTTTCTGTGCACAACATTTACATGTGATGGCATCCGACTTATTGATTCTTGGTTTTATTTCTTGCACTTTGGGGATTTTGTTTAGGAACTTGTTTTGCTTTTATGATGGAGGTTTGATCTGTGTTTTCTCTTAGAATTTGCAAGGTTTCTGGTCTATGTACTAAGTCTTTGATCCATTTTGATTTGACTTTTATGCAAGGTAGGAAATGGATCTAGTTCATTTTTTTACTTCTGGCCCTCCAGTTTCCAGCACCATTTGCTAATGAGGCTGTCTTTTTTCCCACTTAAAGTATACTTTTGGCACTCTTGTCATATACCAGATGGCTTTAAGTATGTGGGGTTGCCTCTGTGTCTTGTATTCTGTTCTGTTGGTTTTCACGTCTATTTTGATGACAGCACCATGCTGTTTAATTACTACAGCTCTGTAGTATAATTTCAGATCAGGTATTCTGATGCCCCCTGCATCACTTTTCTTGCTCAATGTTGCCTTAGCTATTCTGGGTTTTATTCTTTCAAATTAATTTAAGAATTGATTTCACTAACACTGTGAAGAAAGGCATTGATATTTTTGATGGGGGATTATATTGAATTCATATATTGCTTTTGGTAGCATGGCCATTTTGACAATATTTATTCTGCCTATCCAAAAACATGAGACGTCTTTCCATCTTCTAAAGTCTTCAATTTTTTTCTTCATTTTCATTTTAGACCTCTTTTACTTCCTTGGTTAGATTAATTCACACTTCCTTTCTTATTTTGAGATTTTTGCAAATGGATGGTTTTTCCTGATTTCTTTGTTGACTGAATCCCTGTATGGGAAAAGCTATTAATTTGGGTGTGTTGATCATGTATACTGTTCCTATGCTGAGTTGATTTATAAATTCTAGCAGTCTTCTGCTGGAGTATTTTGGATTTATTTTGGTCATCTGTCTTTTTCTTTTGGTTAGTTTGGCTGACAGTTTATTAATCTTATTTATGTTTTCAAAGAATCAACTTTTCAGATCCTGTGTATTGTGTTTCATTGTCAAGTTCATTAATTTTTGCTCTGATCTTAATTATTTCCTATCAACTGCCATTTTTGGAATTAGCTAGTTCTTTTTCTAAACCTTGAAAAGGAACATAGGCTTATTTATTTGATCGATATTTTTAATGTAGGCATTCAATGTTGTAAATTTTCTTCTTAGAAGTGCTTTCACATTGTCCCAGAGATTTCAATGTTTTATTTCTGTTCTTGTTGTTTCTTAGAATTTATTGCTTTCTACTCTCATTTCCTCTTTGATCCATTCTTCATTTAAATGAAGAGGCAACAGAGGTGAAAGTGCAGTGAGGACATGAGAGGTGACAATGCTGAAAGTGAAACTCAAACTGGATGCAGGCGAAGTCAAAATAGAAGTAGCTGACCAAGGTGTGTGGACAGGGATCCCGAAAGGGGGACTTTCCTTTGGCAGACAGAGGAACCTAGTGAAGGTGATGTGCCCCACATATGTGAGGAGAGTGGTGGTGATCAAAAGGGTGATGATAATAAAGGGAGATGATAAATCACCAAGGTAGAAAAGACCCTTGGTTCACATCTTGAAGAGGAACAAGCCTGACACTCTTCAAAGTCATCTGCATAAATGTATATGGAGAAATAAAACACTAACTCCAATGTTTCTGATGTTTCAAATTACAGTGCACCAAGCACTCCTTTTATGATTGTTTACAATTCTCTCTACATTTAAACCAATGTTTAACTGATATTATAAGGGTTATTAACATTTTGATAGTAACTGTAAAGGTGGAAGAACCATCATTATTCTTTGTATTTCATATATTTCATTATGGAGATGGTTTCCCAGGTTTTCAGTAACCATGGTCATTTGCACAATCTTGCTCTTATATGTAGTGCAAGGTCTGCTTTTATCCAATACAATACTTATGCTATAAGTGGTAAGGAAGAAAATCACTCAGGTTAAGGAGAGCCTTTCTCTTTTTTTTTTTGGTTTGAGGTATAGGATACTTAGGTAAGGTGGAATGAGAATAATTTTTCTTATTAAACCAGAATAAGTTTCATTTGAAAACCTGAACAAGGCAGGGGAGGAGAGACAGGCAGGAATAGGAACACAAAATGTCTCTTTTTTTTTTCAGAATTAACAGCCTTTAACATTAAAGAATTTGGCCTTCTAAAGTAAATTACAAAGTCATTGTTTCTCTACCCTAACCAAGTGTTATATATAGCCCTCCCAATAGCTACACTAAATAGAGAGAAGCTCCCTCTCCCAATTTTCCTTCCAAACTAATTCCCAGGCAGAAAACTTTATGAAGTTTCAGTAGGTTCAGTTCCAGAAATAGGTTATGAGGAACTCTTGCCTAACATTTGTATAGAAGTTCATGTTGACCAAAAGAAGACACAGATTTCTCATTAAACTTTTGTTTTAATGGGTCTCAAAATTCTGTGACAGATTTTTGATCAAGTTGTTTCCATTAAAAAGTACTGATTTTAAAAACTAAAACTGCCACACACAAAAAAACCCCAAAATGGTCCACAAAATGTTTTCCTTTCCTTCTGAAGATTTTACAATGCATTGTTATCATTAACCAGTCTTTTACTATTAAACTTAAATGGCCAATTGAGACAAACAGCTCTGAGACCGTTCTTTCCCACTGATTAAGACTGGATTGGCAGGTGTTAGGGGTGATATTCATTTAGCCTTCTGAGCTTTCTGGGCAGACTTGGTGACCTTTCCAGCTCCAGCAGCCTTCTTGTCCACTGCTTTGATGACACCCACAGCAACTGTCTGCCTCATATCATGAAAGGCAAAACGACCCAGAGGAGGAGAGTCAGAGAAACTCTCAACACATGGGCTTTCCTGGAACCATGTCTACCATGGCAGCATCACCGGATTTCAAGAATTTAGGGCCATCTTCCAGCTTCTTACCAGAATGGTAATGCAAGCAATATCTGCTGTGTGACAATCCAGTACAGGGGCATGGCCAACACTGATTTGGCCTGGATGGTTCAGGATAATCACCTGAGCAGTGAAACCAGCTGCTTCCATTGGCGGGTCATTTTTGCTGTCACCAGCAACATTGCCACGACGAACATCTTTGACAGACACGTTCTTGACATTGAAGCCCACGTTGTCCCCAGGAAGAGGTTCACTCAAAGCTTCATGGTGCATTTCAACTGACTTTACTTCAGTTGTGACATTGACTGGAGCAAAGATGACCACCACGCCAGGCTTGAGAATACCAGTCTCCACTCGGCCCACAGGAACAGTACCAATACCACCAATTTTGTAGACATCCTGGAGGGACAGACGCAAAGGCTTGTTGGCTGGACGAGTTGGTGGCGGGATGCAACCTGAAGCCTCGAGCAGTGTGGTTTCGCTGGCACTGCCATCTTTGCGGGTGACTTTCCATGCTTTGAACCAAGGCACATTGGCACATGGCTTCAGCATGTTGTCACCATTCCAACCAGAAATTGGCACAAAAGCTACTGTGTCAGGGTTGTAGCCAATTTTCTTAATGTAGCTGCTGACTTCCTTTACGATTTTCTCGTATCTCTTCTGACTGTAGGGTGGCTCAGTGGAATCTATTTTGTTAACACCAACAGTTAGTTGTTTCACACCCAGTGTGTAGGCCAGAAGGGCATGTGCACAGGTCTGCCCATTTTTGGAGATACCAGCTTCAAATTCACCAGCACCAGCAGCAACAATCAGGACAGCACAGTCGGCCTGAGATGTGCCTGTAATCATGCTTTTGATAAAGTTTCTGTGTCCTGGGGCAACAATGATAGTCACATAATACTTGCTGGTCTCAAATTTCCACAGGGAGATGTCAATGGTGATACCATGTTCACGCTTGCCTTTTAGTTTATCCAATACCCAGGCATACTTGAAGGAGCCCTTTCCCATCTCAGCAGTCTCCTTTTCAAAATTTTCAATGGTCCTTTTGTCGATCCCACCACATTTGTAGATCAAGTGGCCTGTAGTGGTGGACTTGCCCGAATCTACGTGTTTCATGACAACGATGTTGATATGAGTCTTCCTTTCCCATTTTGGCTTTGATTTAGCGGTGGTTTTCATGACACCCTGTGTTCTGGCGGCAAACCCATTGCAAAAAAGCATAAAATGACTCTTGAGAGCAAGGACTATGTGTGGTTTATGGCTAGCCCCAAGGCAAGGGACGAGAGCCTTCCTAATGCATTCAGATTGGGCTTCTTTGTCACATTCTAGGGCATTGTCATGAGTTGCTGCCCAGAGCCAGTACCCAGGTGCCCTGCTCCGGACCATGAGTGCAGACTCAGCTCTGGGGCATCAAGGACTGGACAGTTGAACAACAGGACCCATGGGAGCATGAGTGTGCTGTGAGGGAGGCATCCTGGAGACAAGTCTCCTCAGGTCCTTCTCTCAGGTTGAGCCCTTCAGAGTAAGAAGGTGGCAGAATCTGATGGTCATGAGTCACAGGGAGTGATGAAAGATCTGTGGGGAAACATGCCCACATTCAATTATCTGTTCAACAATCTGGGATGCCCATTGTGTGTGGATGGTCAGCCCCTGAGACAGAACTGTCAGCTCAGTCTCTCTTGTGTCCTAACTCCCCTCCCCTATCCCTTCAGCTTGGTTACACTGAGGGTCAGAAGATGAGCAGCCCTGAGAGCATCCCATCTAGAACTTCTCAACATTGCTCCATACAATAGAATCTTCTTGCCTGCCCATGGATGCCCTGTATAGGACTCATCTAGATGTGGTCTCCAAGGAAGACACCCAATCTGCTGTCTCAATGGACACCCATTGCAAGTCCTCGACCTACTCCCCTGTTGCATAGCCCATACAATTTACTTACAGAAATTGCATGAGCCTCCTGAGGATGCTGAGGGATGTACACCACCTGCTCTGGACCTCACTGATTCTGAGCCTGTGCACAGGTGGTCTTTCTCTCCCTCTGCCCCTGCCCTTCTGCACTGACCTCTGGTACACTCTCTTTCCTCACAACTTACAGTCAGGACTTCTGCTTCCTGTGAATGTAGATGGCAGAGACACTGACTGCCAGCAGCATCTTGGAGCCAAGGAGCAGAGCTATGAGATATGAAGCAAGAGTAGGCTCCCCTCTTCCTGTAAATAAGAGACATGAGGAGTCATTAGAGAGGACCCCATTTGCAGGAACTGACACTTGCCCTGTGTGAAACCCATCAAGACTGTGAAGCTTTAGAACACACACCCTACTGTAGCTTCTCTGGATCAAGCATGGGGTAGTAGCCAGGGTCAAGAATTGCCTCATTGCCACTCACTCACCCCAGGCCCCAGGTTGTCCTCACTGAAGGAAGGGTAAAGATAAAGACTGTGAGCTCAGTGACACATTAACCACCCAGGCAATGGTGGTTCTCTACTTGATGCCCATGATCCTGTGCAGAGGGGTTATGACCCTCTCCTGATGGGGAAAGTGAGGCCTAGAGAGTATAGTGAGGGTCATAGCTTAGTGGAATCCAAACCCAGAGAAGCTGCTCCCAGGCATCCTCTATGGGGATCCTGAGACCATGTTCTTTGGACCAAGAGAATTATGCAGTGTCTCCAGGCCATGAGAACAACTAATAATGGGGCAAGCACATGGAGTGAGGGACATTTCATGGCGAGAAAGCAGCATGGTGGCCCAGCTCAGGACCTTGAGGGAGCTGAATGATCCTATGTTCTCATGACCTAGGGAAGAGTGCTAAGGAGGTGCAGAATAATCTAACAGAATCACTGGCTGGATAACACACCAGTGAGTGAAGAAAAGAGTCCCATACTTGAGAGGGACCTCAAACTCCATCTAGAAGACCACAACTCCAGTGCTATGTCATCAGAAGTGTTTCTGTTGGACATAAACTAGATACTGGGAAGCAGACATTTGGAGTCTTTGCATTTTTACCATGAGCCATTTTTGCTTTTAAAATTAAACTAATAAAGATGGAAACATATTTTTGTAAATAAAGAAATGCTGTCAGTTCTTTGGGAAGCAGTGGACGTGTCACCCGGTGTGGCTCCGCCCTTTTGGAGACCATGTTTCTCAGCTAAGTGGGGCTCTGGGACTCCCTCTCAGTTGAGGAGAGCTGTATTGCCCTTGTTCCTCTCCTCCTAGAAGGCAGCCAGCATCAGAGCCTGGCTGAGCTGGGGGAGTGATGGCCCAGTCCCTCTCCTCAACTGAAAATAGCTCTTCATTCCAACCAGCCTCTGGCTCTCTGTAGGAGCAGCTGAGTTGCTGCTTCTTCTCTACCTCCGCCAGGGATGGACCCTGATGCTGATCCTGATGACACTGCGGAATGTTCCTTGCTTTCCTATGTCCATTTGAGAGGGTGCTTCCTATGGAAAGGGAGCTCTAGGGCTTGGAAACAGACTTCACATTGTGAGTTTGAATTTGAGACTTATCTGCTGGCTGGTAATGAAGACCCCAGCTCTGGTGGTCAGTGACACCTGGGCAGACCCTGCCTCTGCTGGAAGTGTAATTGTTCCTACTTTCACTGTGAGTCAGTTAGTTTAGGAAGGAAATTCTTGGCATCTGCTGTTTTTACATGTATGGGGAAATGGTAATTACTAGGCTCTGGCATTGGAGAGCTATTTCAGTCATTTGGGGAGAGACAATGCAAAGCTAAGAGTGATTCATCAGAGGGTAAAGGTGGAGTGGGAAGGCCAAAGGACTTCTTGGTAGTACTGTAGATTTTTTTTTCCTCCTGGAGCCAGAGGGCTGCAAAATCAGGGGATCAGCTCCTGAATGTAATTATTATAAGAGTAGCATAGCTACAGCGGAGGCTCAATTCCCATGTTCAAGGGCTTTCTGTGTTTAGAATGGGCCCTGATGAGGAAGTTGTAGAATCTTGAGATAAAGGTTAGGGACATATGACTCAAAGCACTCAAAGATTTTCAGTTGACTTCTGGGTTCCTGATCAGAATCACAGTCAGACACCTGCAAATTAACTATGCTCCAAAGATATGCAGTGCCATATTGCATGTTCCGTTCAAGCAAAAATGCTTCTACTGCATGAAGTGATCCTCACTGCAACCACGAAGGAGCAACTGCTGTGATCCCACCTCACAAAGGCAGCTGTGGGACACACCATGCCACATTGCCATGGGCTCCCCTCCTGGATCCAGTTTCCATGCTGGTGTCCAGGTATGTCACAGAAAGCTGGGAAAGTCTCAGATCTATAATTGAAGCCTCCTACTGCAAGAAGAAATAAAAAGATCAAAACGAACCTAATGCAAGCATAATAAAGGAAATAGTAAAAAAGATAGAAATTCAGTATATGCAATACAGAGAGAAGATCATTGAAACACAGAATTGGTCCCTTGAAAAGGTCAATAAAATAAAACATTCTCTAGCAAAACTGATAACTGAAAGAGAAAGAGAAAGAGAAAGAGAGAGAGAGAGAGAGGTACCATGCGTTAAAGATGAATTAAAACCAATGTTTGTACACAGAACTATTATAAACGGAATTTTGAAAAGTTGGATAAGTGCTTTAATCATTTTTAATGATTAGAGAGATTAGTATTAATTTTATTAACTGAGATAATGGTGTTAGATATGTTGAAAATATTTTTATCATTTGACCATTCCAATTGTGGACTTGCAAATTTCCCCAGCAGGTGCCAGAGTCTGTTGGGTGAGGATTCAGATGCATCTGGAAAATTCCAAAGCAGAATGGAGGCTGGGCAGAGGTTAACAGAGTAAGGTGGAAGGAGAGGGCCATGAGGAAAGGGAACATAGCAAGCCTTAGGTGAAGAGGCAAGAGACAGAGCAGTAGGACAGGATGGTTCCCCACTCTCTTTCTTCTTTAATATCTATTTATATCTAAAGACCCATCAAGGCATGGACCAAATTCTTAGCAGTGGAGAGAGAGTTGGGGGTGAGGAGGTGGGAGAGGAGCTGACTTTGAAGTTCTACTCTGTGCTTATGGAGTTGAGATTTATTCTATAATGAACATGAATACCACCTTTACCACTTAAAAAAGAAGGAAGAGACAGAAAACTCAGTTAGCTGGAGTGGAGACCCCACCAGGGAGGATCTATACCCTGCTTCTGGTGGACAGACACCTCCAGGGTGTGGTTTCTGCAGACAGCTGGCTGCCTGTCATGCACCACCAGGCAGGTGAGCACCAAGCCCAGCTCTGGGCACATAAGTTCCCCAGGAGCCAGCTCAGGTGGTTGAAGGTCCCATCCTTGTTCTCTGTGATGGTGGAGGTGGTCTCTGTCTTGGCACATTTCCCTTCTCCAACTAGGTCAGATGCAAGATCAAGGGGTAGAATTTCTTCCCTGGCAGGTGACATTCACCTGGTTCTCTGTCATTGTGGGTTGTTGGGTGATCTTTATGGTGGGTGGAAATTGAGGAGAAGGGAGAGGGCCATGTGGAATGAGAGCATGACCCCTGCAGGTGAAGAAGGCAAGAGGTGGTTCCAGGGCCGGCCCCGCCCCCTCCCTCACTTCCTTTTTCTTTAATGTCAAAAGACCCACTGAGCCGGGTAGGAACTGGACAGAGGTGACCTGCAGAGGGAGGGATTCGGGGTGGGAAGCTGACTTTACAATTCTGCTTCGTGTTTGTACCTTCTGCACTGCCCTGTGATGAGAACTTTCAACCTTACGACAAAGACACAGTGGGAGAAAGTTTCTAAACATTTGCTGAGCCGGACTGGAGGCCTCACCGGAGCTGTTCTCCATGCCCTGCTCCTTCAGGCTGGCAGAGACCTTCAGGGTGTAGTTCCCGGTGGTGGCTGGCTGCCCTTCATGCTCCACCCGGCAGATGAACGTCACATCCTCCTTGTGGACGGACGAGTTCACCAGGAGCCAGCTGGTCAGGTTGTAGGTCCCATCCTTGTTCTCTGAGCGGGTGGAGGCCGTTTCTGACCGGGACAGGTTTCCATTCTCCAGCCAGGTCAGCTGTACGCTCCAGGGGTAGAACCTCTTCACCTGGCAGGTGACATTCACCTGGTTCCCTGCCACTGTGGGCTGTGGGCTGACCTCCATGGTGGGCAGAACTGAAACAGCACAGGCAGAGGCTGTGACCTTGTGGCACAGAGAGCTGAGCTCCTAGCTCTGTGGCAAGGGCATCACTGGGGACAGTGCCAGGCATGCAGCAGGCACTCACACATGGAGGGTCTGCACATGAATGAAATCGCTCCTCACAGAGCCAGCCACACGATAGCTGTCAAGCGGCCGGTAGCTCCCCTTAGGGTAAAAATGGGTGAACTGACAAACGCAACTCCCGGCATGCAGTAGGGGGGCAAAATAAGATCACCTGGCACAAAGAGGCTCAGCCCTAGTAGGTGCCCAGAAATTGTAATTGCTGGTAAATTAAATGAAACCACCAGCACAGTACTGGCCACATGATAGGAATCTGCATGTGCATAGTAGGTGGGCAGCGTTGCTGGCAATTAGAGCCCAGGCCATTGCTCAGGTTCTCGAGCAAAAGCCCCTGGGGGCAGGGGCTGGGTGGCCAGGTGTGGGTGAGGGCAGGGATCAGGATCATGTACCTCAGATGGTGTCAGACAGGTTGGCATTCCCACGAAGAGGAGGGCCCCCCTGCAGGGTGACATGGGCCACCTCGCAGATGACCTGAGAGTGGACGTCCCCAGAGTCCAGGGTCACGTGGGCTGTGCTGGACACATTGTAGGAAACACTTTCTCCTGTGGGGCCCACGCTGGTCTGGATGTCTGAGAGCTCGTTCCCGTTTTTGAACCATTTCAGGGTGATGTTTCGGGGGGAGAAGCCGTAGGACTTGCAGGTGAAGCTCACTGTCTGCCCAGGTGCAGCCCTGGTCACAGGACCCGATACCACGGGAGAAGAGGGCTTGGCTACAAAGGAGTGTTGACAGACAGGAGAAGTGATTGGGAAGACCATTGCTGATGACAAGTGATTGACACTATGAAGGGACTTCCTAGACATTGTTATTTTCATTTGCTGTGCTGGAGATGACCCCAGGGCTTCATACAGGCTAAGCACATGCTCTGTCACTGGGTTACACCCAAAACAGACAAGACATGATTTCTTAATCCTCCTAATAAAGCTTTCTGGGTGGCCCACTTGTCCTTTTGTGGTATCCTCACCTCATGTCTCTAGGTGAGCGCATCTGTGCAGCCAGACAGTGAGGAAAGTGAGCCCAGGTGGACTCCAAGCCTGAGGTCAAAGCCTTTGTCTCAGCACCAGGGCATTTCTACCAGTCTGGACCCGAGAAGCAACTCCTGACCTGTCTCACTCTTTGTAAGTTCCTGCTGGCTGGCTCTGGCAACCTTGTCACCCAGGGTAACCATTTATAGAAGCAAACCAGGGGATAAATGGCACCAAGGCAGCTCCAAGAACACTAGAAACAGGCTTTCCATGCTTGGTCGAGGCCCAGTGCAAACTCTCTGGAATGGGGTGGTCAGCACATCTCCTCCTGGGATGCACTGAATACAGTTGACCTTGGTTCACACCAGAGATGCCTGTGGAAATGCAGCCAAGAACCAGGTGTGGGGGCCCAAGCTTGTAATCCCAGCAAATGGGGAGGCTAATGGGGGATCATACATTGAAGGTCAGCCTGGAAATCTTAGTGAGACTCTGACTCAACATAAATAATAAAAAGGCCTGGGGATGTCGCTCAGTGGTAGCGCACTCCTGGGTTCAATGGCCAGTACCACAACCAAACCAAACCAAAATATGCTGTCAACACAGATATACCTTCTCCCAGAGTTTATTCTATCCAGAGCTCCGCACAGGTACTTCTCAATGCACCACACATATTTCTTCAAATATGTCATGGGTCTAACCTGTGCCAATTCCCGAATTCGAAAGGGAGTAGACAGAGGGGTGCTTTTCCGAATCTGGGGACTCTATTCAAGTTACTTTTGCATTGGAAACACTGAATCCTGGGGAAGCCACAGGGGCTAAGTTCTTTGACGATTCAATACAAGAGACAGAGACCCATGCCATTGAATAGGACTTGAGGGCACACAAGTGAGACAATCAGAAGGTCATTTGTCCTGTTGCTGTGTCCTAAGATGATGATGGGTCCTTTGGTGTCTCCAGATGGCTAATCATCACCCAGCACCTTTTACTAAAGTCACTTGACAGCAAGTATCATGAATATTACTATTTCCAACATCTAACTCACTGCCTCACATCCTCCCAACCCTAGGAAGTCACATGCAGAGGGTGTCACTGAAGAAGTGGAGTCACCAAGACACCAGCAGCTTGGAAGTCCCTACTGAATTAGGGACTGTTATTGGTGTCATTCATCAAGAACCTGTTAACATCCTGAAGCTGCCTGATTCTCTGAGCCCCTCAGCTCTTGAATCCTCCACCTGCCCCCAGGAGGGGGTCCTCATGTGAGCAGATTATGGGATGAGGCTCAGAGAGGGGTGTGGCTGGCCTAGGGCACACAGGTAGGGCAGAGGGGAAGAGTAGGGCTCCTGTCATTCCACACAAGAGGACTGAGTTAACATCTGCTCTTTTTCTGCTGAGCCTCAGTTTCCCCTTCGGTAAAGAGTAAATAAAAACGCCGTCCTGCAAATGAGCGTGCGGATAAAATGCAGTGCTGGCATACAGTAGGTGCCTAATAATAATGCCTGTGGCTGCTGTTTTATGCCTTCTGACACCACACATTCATTCTTTAGCAGCACAACAAAAGGACCCCAGGAAAAGCCGCTGTCCTGTTCCTGCAGGTGCCACGAGCACCAAAATGAGAGGAGGGGCAGGAACCCCCAGAAGATGGTGCTCTCCACTCAGTACTGAGACTGAACTCACGGCCTCCTGTGTTCTAGGGAGGCACGCTACCACCAAACTGCGCCCTCAGCCCTCTCCCTGTGTTCTTAACAATCCTCCCCGGAAACAAGCTGGCAAAGAGCTTTTCAAATCACGAACAATGGCTGAGGATGCAGCTCGGTGGTAAAGCACCCACGGGCCAATGCTTGGCACCAAAGCAACAAAAAACCAAAGCAAAACAAAAATAAAAACAAAAAACCAAAAAAAAAAAAAAAAACAAAACGAACATGATCACAGGGGTTTTCTCCAGAGAAGCTGTTTACAGAAAGCCTCTGTTAGGGAAGGAGGGGCAGATTCCTCAGGGACTGGAAGGGCTGTGTGCTGAAGAGCCAGGACTGGCTGACTCCAGCTCCTGTTCACACAGATACAGAAAGATGGGGGTCCTGTGCTGATCTGGCATCTGAGCAGGCTCCCTCGGGAGAGCCCGCAAGGGGCCCAAGAGAGCTGTCCCAACACCTGCCATTCTGAAGCATCCACACCCAAAACAGTCTCTCATGCTGTCATCCATAAGGGATCTGCTTTTCCAGAGCAAAACACCCTAGTTTTTCTCCTGTGGCTTCAGGATATCTAGCTGAGCAGTTGTCAGCCCTGGTTGTGTATAAAAGTCTTCCTTCTTGAGCCACTAAAAAGTTCAGGTGCCCAGTACCATGAAAACCCCAGTAAAGCAAAATTTCTAGGGAGGAATCGGGACTGGTTTTTGTTTTTTTCTTCAGTTTCCCATGTGATTCCTATGCACATACAGGTGGAGAGTCACCCAACCCCACCCACTACAGCAGCGAGAAGAAGGATAGCATTTCCATATGAAGAAGAATTTTTGCTGTGTTCAAACAATGGAGCAGCTCTCTATGTCTTGATGTGAGATTTCTTGATAGAAAGAGGATGTTGAAAGATTTTCCACTGAATAATGGGCTTCATGTACGTGAGAGCTTCCGGAACCTATGGGATATGGATGAAGAGCAGCCATGTTGGCACCCTGCTCAGTGGTTCAGTTCAAGGAGCTTTCATTGAGCACCTACCGTGTCCTGGATCCTCTGTGCAGATAGTGTCTAGTCCCAGGACAGCAAGGAGCTTGGGGTGGAATCAGATCCGGGTTCTTTTCCTGATCCTGGCACTAACTGGCCCTGAGGAAGTGGGCATATGTGCTCATGTATCTCTCCAAGGGTCTACCGGGTTGGGCAAAAAGTATAAACATCAGCTTGCTGAAAGTCTCAGACTCAAGACTTTGAAAGAGAATGCAGGTCTCTTTCAGGAAACATGAAGTGAGCACTTTTGCTTCCTTAAGTGGGAATCCCTATGCCTCCACATGGGAAATGTTCCCTGATTGAGTGATCCAGCTCTTCTCCTACCAGCTGTGTTTGACAGCTTGTTCCTGAAACACAAGGATTATCCAAATAGACTCAGGGAAAAGGTCACAGACGTCCCCCCGTTTACCAGCCATGGAGCCCTGAGCAAGCAGCACATCCTCTACAGCCTCAGCTGCCCTGATCTGTAGAGGGTGACAGCAGAACATGCCAGCAGCACCCAGTGCTGCTCCTGCTTCTCAGCTGTGGCTCCTGGATGGAGGGTGTTCCTCTTGACCTGGAGTCACACACCAGGGATGAGGGGGCTCAGCTCTACTCACCTCGCACAGACAGCTCGGTGCCTGGTCCAGACATGACCTCCTGGTCCACAGGGCTGGATCTCCGGAACTTCACACAGTAGTACGTGCCGGCGTCTGCTGGGGTAATGTTATTGATGCGGACGGAAAAGTCCTTGTTGTCCCTCTTTGTGGCATCTGAGAGATTTGTGACTCTGGGGAAGTGGCCTTCTTTGAAATTGTAGATTAACTCCCGGCCTGGTCCTTGCCCCTTAAACCACCATATGGGCCCCACGGGTAGCATGGTGGTCACAGTGCATTTCAGAGTGGCCGACTCTCCAGCTTCAACAGACACTGACTTCTGAGGCTGAATCACCTGCAGCTCCTGTGCCGTCGCTCCTGGAGGGAGACACAGGGAGTTAGGATTCACCCTGATGGGATCCTGTGGGTTTATCATGTTTAACAACAATGCCTGTCACTACCTGGGTGCACACAGATTGGGACTGAGCTGAGGGCGTGTGTTATCACATGGAGCCTCACATGGGCCACCAGACTGTGAGACAAAGGAAATGGAGGCGCAGAGCTGTTGAGCAGGTGGGAGGCTGTGGAGCCCCGTGCTGAGCCCTCTCCTGAGCTCTTGGGCTTCACTATTTGTTGCTCTTCCCTTTCTGATCACAAGGTCTCTGCACTTCATGGACCATAGCACTGTGTGGGGTCAGGGGCTCCTTTAGACTCCTGGGTTGTGAGGGGAAGTGGTGGGTACAGTTAGTGGGTCATGCATTGGGGTGTAAGAGTCTCTGGTGCAACTTCCCTCTTCCAGAGAAATCCACAAGCTCATGATGGGGTTTCCTCCATCAGCCTGGGGTGAAAATGATGCTTACAATGAACGTGTAGCTTAATTAAGAAAAGAAACAGTGCTCTAAGAACCCCAGGACATCTCTCCCCTCTTATAATCACATTACATTAATTTTTAATGCTGCTGTGGCAAATCACTGCATACCTACTGGCTTAAGCACATAAATTTGTTTTTCTTGCCTCTCATAGTCAGTAATTTAGATCTGGTGTCACTTGGCAACCACCCAGCAGTACTGAGAGCCGCACTGTTTCTGTTCCTTGCTGTCTGCATTCTGGAGGCCACCTGAGCTGCTTTCCCTTGTTTCCCCTCCTCCTGTTACTCCACACTCGTGCCTCTTGCGGCCAATGTCCTTCCCTCGCTCTTTCTCTCCTGCCTCTCTCTCATATCAGGATCCTAGTGATTCAGAGGGCCCAACCGGATACAATACCAAGACTGTGAAATAGCTCTATTACACATGCATAAAGGGCTACAGGAAAATTTGCAGAAAGTAGTGATACAAACCTGGAACATGAGTAACAAATTGAGAACATCAACAGAGAGAAAGTACAGAATGGAACCAAAGAAAATAGTGAATCTTGGAGTGGAAAAGTTCAATAACCCAGAAATTCAGTAGAGATTCCATCACAGATTTGAACAGGCAGTTAAAAAATCAGAAAACTGCCACCAAATAAAGAATTTAAAAAGAGAATTGAGAGCATCTAGCCCCTCTGGATGTAAATGCCAGCCCCTCTGTGTTAGTCAGCTTTATGTTACTGTGATAAAACAGCTGAGAACAGCAACTTATGGGGGGAAAGTAATTATGGATTAATGGTTTCAGAGGTTGTTAGTACATTGTCAGCTGGCACCATGGCAGATTCTCCAGGAGAGGAGGGGATGTGGTAGAGAGCAGCTCAGCTTATAGCACACAGTGGCAGGAAGGAGAGAGAGAGAGAAAGATCATGGTGGTGGAGGAGCTGGCAGAAGCGTACGTGCACATGAGAATCCAGGGACAAAATGGAATTCTTAAGGGCACGCCTGAGTGACCTTCCTTCAACCTGTCCTCACCTGCCTTCGAATACCTCCCAGTATTCCATTTAAATTAAAAATCAAACACACGGATTAGGTTGCAGCTCTGAAATTATTTCCCCTCTGAAAGTTACTTTCACTGTCTAATACACAAGCTTTTTGAAGAATACCTCACATCAAACCATAACACACTCTGAGTTTGACTAGTTTACTCTAGGGAGGGAGGTCACTGCTCACAATAGCGGCCCCTCCATACAATCAGGAGTCTGTCAGATAAATATTCAAACAGAGAGGTCTTAGAAAAAGAAGAATAAACTAATCCCAAAACTAGTAGAAGACAGGAGATAATTGAGACCAGAGCTAAAAATCAATGAATTTGATAATAATAAAAAAAGAATCAATGAAATGCAGAGTTGGTTTTTTGAAAAATAAATATAATTAATAAACCCTTAGCCAATCTCACTGAAAGAAAGAACGACAAGGTGTAAATCAGCAAAATCAAAGATGAAAATGGTGACATCATTATAGACTCCTCTGAAATCCAGAAGATTATCAGAGCTTACTTTGAAAACCTTTACTTCAATAAGTTGGAAAATCTGGGAGACATGGACAAATTTCTAGATATGTACAACATGCACGAATTGACCCAAGATGATATAGAAACTCTAAACAGATCAATACCAAATAATGGAATTGAAACAGCAATTAAAAGCCTCCCTAAAAAGAAAAGCCCAGGAAATAATGGATTCTCAGCTGGGTTCTACCATACCTTTGCAGAAGAACTAACATCTCTCTTTATTAAGTTATTCCAATAAATTGAAAAGGATGTCACACTCCCAAACACTTTTTATGAGGCACACATAGCATAAGAAGTAAAACCAAGAATCAATCAGAGGGATGCCATTAAACTAAAAGGCTTCTGCACAGCTAAGGAAGCAATTAGCAGTGTGAATAGAGACCCTACAGAAAGGGAGAAAATCTTGACCAGCTATGCCTCTGACAGGGGATTAATATTCGGAAGACACAAAGAACTCAAAAAGCTAATACCATATACAAAAACAACCCAATCAAAGGAGGGCAAGAGAACTAAACAGAATTTTCTCAACAGAAGAAATATAAATGGTCAATAAATATATGAAAAAATGTGCAACATCTCTAGCAATCAAAGAAATGCAAATCAAAACTACGTTAAGATTTCACCTCACTGCCAGAATGACAAAGATCAATGACAAACAAAAATAGATTCTAGAGAGGTTGTGGGGAGAATGGAACTCTTATACAATGTTGGTGGGGCTGCAGACTACTACAACCACTCTAGAGGCCTCAAAAAATTATGGATGGACCCACCATTTGACCAGGCTATCCTACTCCTGTTTTCCGAGAAGACACAAATTTGGCACATCAATGTTTATAGCAACACAATTCACAATACCTAAATTATGGAATCAACCCGGATATCCATTACTGGATGAATGGGTCAAGAGACTGATAGATACAATTGACAGGTGG
>PVKS010022668.1:0-33495 GCA_004027875.1 Aplodontia rufa
GATACATAAAGTTCCAAAAAAATAAGGCCAAGAAGTCCTGTCATCCTCAAAGTATGGATTATGTCCATCGTCTAATTTCCACACAGTGATGACACTTACATAAATCTAGAACATTATCAAAACTAAGAAATCATAATTGGTACTGTAAAATGAACTAGACTACAGGACTAAGTCAAATTTCACCAGGTTTCACAAAGTTATTTTTGTGGCTGTGTGTGGTATACATGTATGTGTGATATTATGATATTTTATTAGTGTATAAATTTTGCAATAACCACTGCATTCAAGACAAAAGTGTTTCCTAACTGCAAAGGAGTTTCTTTATTGCTACCTCTTTCTAGTCAGAACATCCTCAGTGAACTTTGGCAATTCTGATATGTTCTTTATTTCTATTATTTGGCTATTTTGAGGATATTAGATAAAACAAATCATATATATCCTGATTTTTTTTCCACTCAGCATAATGACTTCGAGACCATCTAAGATATTGTATGTATGAGAGTTTTTATTTATTTATTTTCTTTTTGCAGTAATAGGGAGTGAACCCAGAGGCACTTTACCACTGAGCCACATCCATACCCCTGTTTATTTTTCATTTTGTGACAGGTTCTTGCTAAAATTCTTAAGCTGGCTTCCTTGTTGAGATGCTCCTGACTCAGTCTCCCAAGTTGCTGGGATTACAGGTGTGTGCCACTGTGCTGGGGTCTGACTTTGCTCTTTTTTATGGTGAGTAGTATTCAATGGAATTTACGTGGAGCAGTTTGTTTACACATTCAGCTATTGGAGAGTATTTGAGTTCTTTCCAGGTTGAGGTATCACAAATAAAATTTCTATGAGCTTTTGTACAAAAGTTTTTGTGTGAACATAATTTTGCATTTCTTTAGGATGAAAGAAGAGGAATGAAAATGCTATAATATAGTAAGTTTAGTATTTTGTAAAACTGAGACACTGATTTCCACAGTAATTGTATTGCTTAATATTCTGGATACCAATGTGTAAGGCATCCAGTTTTTCTGCATCTGACCAGTATTACTACTATTAGTAATTTTTATTTTAGCATTACAACAAATATGTAGAGGCATTACAACATGATTTAAATTTGATTCTCCTAATGACTACTAATATTGAGCGTACTTCCATGTATTTATATAGTATACATATATCTTTCTTGATGACATGTTTGCTCAAATAAATAGTTAATTTCTAATTGTATAATTTATAATTTTTTTCCGTTCATAGACACACGGGACATAAGTTTGTTTGCCCTTTGGACATTGTATCTGATTCAAAGAAATAAATATTGCAAAACATTTTATTGAAGGTTGAACCAGCAAAATATTTCTGTAACAGGTTGTTTCAAAAGTGTTGACTTTATCTATTAGGATTTATTTTGTGTTTATATAAAATAAATGTTTCTGATTGATGTATAACTTTCCTCTAAGCTTATACTCCAAGGAACTATATTACTTTGATCTTATGATTTCGCCAATTTCTAAAAATAGCTTCCAAATTTGCCATGCTTTCTGTAATTGCCATATAGAAAGCCGATAGAAGGGGAAAGAACATGGTAAGTAAGCGAAAGAATTCTTATGGTCTGGAATGTGGGTTGGTATTCACACTTCTGAATGTACACCTTGACAAAAACTCAGCCATATTGATGTCCAACTGCAAAGAAGCAGAAAGATGTTGTCTAGCTACATTCTTGTGAAGAAGGTGCTTCATTTAAACAAAGAACTATTTGCCACATCCTTCACTTTACTGCTGCCGGCCTTCTTCTTATTCACAAAGCACTCCCACATCTCTCTAAGGTAGACAACACAACAACCAACCCAATGCTGAATTTCCAATATCTTAGGTATTGCTTACTCTTAGAAATCATAAATTCCCAGCAAGCTAATGTGGAAAAGTTTATTGGGCATGCAAGTGGGGAAAGTCCTGTGATTAACCATTGATGATTAACTTCTGATTCCTAATCTCAGACACCAGTTGGTAATTCCTGTCAGGCCAAGCATCTCATGTTCACAATAAAGTTTAGAATTGCATATATGTGTCTTTCACTGGATGCATTTTTGATTGTACAATAACTACATTTCTTAATAAAAATTTAAAAAATAAAAATAAACTGTTCTGATAATATTTAGTATTATAGAAAGATTTTCACCCATTTTATTTAAAAACATCAGTTATTACATATTTAAGCTAGGATAGTATTTAATGAAAATTAAAAGTTTGACTATATAGACATGGATCAAATATGAATTTAACTTAACATTAGTATTAACTATTAATTACTTTGACAATTAAGTCATATTAATTCCTAATAACTAGGGTTTGTCCATGTATAAAACCTTAGCCTCTCTCCTCCACATAGTCTATCTTAAGCAATTAATCACTATAAAACTCTTGTATTGAAGCTTATATGAAAAAAATGACAATTATTTGGATTCTATGTGATGGATGCATATGAAAAAATATTATGATTCAGATTGGCGAAAAAAAGAATTGCACATGTATTTTGGGGGTTAGTATGCCTTCACATCCTGTTTTATGCTTGGGCAAATTTGGAAGGAATAAGATGTTTTCAATTTCAAAGAACAAATTTCATTTTCTCAGGTTAATTGTTTTGATGGGGATAATATTCATTATAAATTTAGCAAGCCTCTAACGTATTTCCTTCTATTTAATTTCACATGCCAATAACTACACACCAAATTTTTCCAGTATTTGCTGCATTCCATGAAATATAAAATGCCATGTGTTTTAAAATACTATTATTATATGTACTAATGAGGGAAATATAGAGAGAAATGCCTGACTTAACACTTTGCTATCAAATTTTTTTTAAGAGATAGAAAGAGGGACAGTGACAGAGAGGTAAAAGTTGAGAATCAATTTTATTTAGTTTTTCATATGGTCTTCATTGTGTACCTGGTGCTGGGGTTGGAATCCGTGTGCTCACACATGCCAGGCAAACACTATAACTGCTGAGCCACGGCTCCAGCCCTGTCACTAGAGTGTTAATTTTATGTTTCATGAAAGAACTATGTTTGGACTATTTAACTATAAGTTTACATAAAATATCACAAATGCACATCATAAAAAGAAGATATAAGCTAAACAATTTGGATAAATTCTTTCTGATACTAATTCATACAGTGTCTAATACTTCTAATCCCCAACTCATAGCTTTTGTTTACTAGGTTCTTTCACTCAAGATAGGCTCTATGCCATCAATAGTGTTAATAACATAGCTTTGTCTTTAGAGGGCTCAGAGAGTTCCTCCTGGAAATCAAGCCACAGAACCTGTTTTTCCAGTTTTGTATTTACCTATACGGACATAAAGAATAATATCACCTTTTCCATAACAATTTTTGGGCACTTTCTGATTTCTTATTTAATGAAATATGAGTGAATCTTCATTTTAGTTTAAGGAAAATGGTAATCTTCCTCAACACTTGAATTATTTCATTATTTCTTCGCTTACACTTTTTTTTTCTAAACTGAAGAGGATTTTTTATGGTCATTTGAGATCTGGTTAATCCCTACTGGACTTGTTTCTTTCTTTTTTTTTTTTTTCTTTTCTTGTAATTTATTCCTTTTTGTAAGGAATCTACTATTGTAGTGAATGATTGATGTACCTTAGCTTCCACTATAAGGTTTTATGCTGATTTAGACGTAGAATTCCAAATGGGTGCTCTAGATTGGTGGGAAAGTTATTTTCAAGTGACAATTCAGGACAATCTTGTATCTTTTTAATCTTTACCACACAACTTGAAAATTCTTTATTTGTAATGTATTACTTTGGTGAAATAGAAAAGAATATTAAGAATTGGATAAAGAGTATTTTATGATAAGGACTGTTATAGTTTAGATATGAGATATCTCCAAAAGCTCATACAGGACATAGTGCAAGAATCTTCAGAGGTAAAATGATTTGATTATGACATTTATAAACAAATTGATGGATTTCTTCACTAACGTATTAGGTGGACTGTAATTGTAGGAAGGAATAGGGTGTGTCTGGAGAAAGTAAGTCATTGTGGGTATGTCTTTGTTACTTTCATATTTTGTCCCTAGTGAGTGTAAATACCTCTCTCCTTCCTGGAAGCCATTGTTCTCTGCTGCTTTCCTCTGCCTTAACTTGGGTCCAAAGCAATTATGACAGCTGACGATGGATTGAACCTCTGAAATTGTGAGCCAAAATAAAATTTTCCTCCTTTACATTGTTCTTGTCAGATATATTGATCATAGCAAGAAAAAGCTCAGTAAAATGTGGGAGATATATATATATATATATATATATATATATATATATATATATTTAATTTTATTCACTTGACCAGAACTTATTCACATGATTAGACACAACTGAAAAGAAGGATAGAAATTATCAGTTAATTGTGTGTCCAGGGGAAAAATAGAAATGCATTGAATACACAGCTGTCTCTAACATAAAAACCAGGTAAAATTACCATACACAAAAGAAGAAAACCCCCAAAGAATAGAAAGAATGTTCTTTAGATGCATATTGCTCTAGTGTTTTGTTCATCCATACTGAAAAGAAATTGTAAATTCTTAATAAAAATAGAATTTTAAATCACATAAAATAGTATTTAGAAAACTCAGTCTAGCTTTCAGGTTACAGGTTTTTTGTTAATTTTATAAATTTATTTTATATTCATACAGTAGGCTGTTTTAAATATATAATCTGATAATTTCACACAAGTAATAATTAGGCAATGAATTTTAAATGGCTGTACCTCAACTAGCGTGTACAATTTAACTTACTATGACAATGAAACATCATTTTTAGCTTTCTTGGCTACTTCTCAGTAGGAGCAAGTTTTCTTTATGCAAGCAAGATTTTCTAGTATTTTTTTGAGCAGATTTCATTTCTAGAATAGCTTATGTAGAAGAATAAGTAACTTAGAACCCACTTCTTTAAAATGCCTCTTTTCCCTCAAGTGGCCATCTAAGAAGCATCTAAGGACCAGTAGACATGTGCTGAGCAGGACTGAAGGTCATTGCTCTAGAAGACTTGGGGCCTCACCTGCATGTTAAAAGAGAGATTTTTATTGTGGAAAACTTGAAAAATTTACATGTTTTTACTCTATGGATGCTTGTTTTCATGAATTTTAATTTTTTTCTTTCTTTTTTTTTATTAAGAGTATATAGAGATACAAATGAGAGGGAAACATTATCAAACCATCAATAACCAAAGTATATATACATAGTTATCCAGGGGTAGTACCCAAACATGGATGACCACCTTGAGTTTCACCTGTTGCAGTTACCCTCAGGAGAACTCTTGCATAAAATGGGTATCTCATGGAGGAATAACCTCTGCTTCTGAGATGGTTCGCCTACATTCCCACTCTCCAGTATCCTAGGAGATCTTCAAATACCCTCATCCCACCTCCTCCCCCTCCCTACGCCTCCCAGTATCCTAGGGTACCATCCCCCTATTATGCTGACAATCATACAGTTTGAGGATATTATTAGTTTAGCCGTTTAACCTACTGATTCCCCATGTATTCTGGCTTCCACATATGAGAGAAACCATTTGGCCCTTGAGTCTCTGAAATTGGGATACTTCACTTAGCATAGTTCTTTCCATCTCCATCCATTTGATATCAAAAGCCATAATATCGTCTTCTCTAATGGCCAAGTAGTATTCCATTGTATATATGTAGAGAGAGAAAGGGAATCAGTTTTATTTATTTTTTCATCTGACCTTCGTTTCTCTGATATTTAGTTATGTACATGGTGCTGGGGTTTGAACCTGGTTTCTTGAGCATGCTAGGCATGTGCTTTAACTGCTGAGCCACCACTCCAGCCCCAATCATGTTTTTAATATTGTTTTCATTACTGCCTCCCATATCTTTCAAACTCTAACTAGTTTCATAGTTTTGGACAATTTGTAATATAATATTTAATAAATTATATAGAACCCAAAAGTTTATATATACATATATACCTATATATGCACATTTATATAATCCAAAGTATATGTATATATATACATATAAATGTGCACATTTATATATATATTTCTCTCCATGCAAATTTTTTACTACATAAACATGCAAATTAACACATATTTACTCCATTTAAATGAAGTGATATTCATTTACTTACCATAGTGTGTATTATTTCCTGTTAGTCAGCTTTTCATCACCAAAACACCTGAGAAGAACAATTTAGGAGAAGGAAAAGTTTGGAGCTGAATGTTTCAGAGTTTCAGTCCATGTTCACTCCAAGGTGAGGAGCCAAGTTGAAGAAGAACATTATTCCAGAAGGGCATGGTAAAGGACAGCTGCTCACTTTAGGGTGGCCAGAAAGCAGACAGAGAAAAGGAGGAGCCCAAGGAACAATTATAATCCCCAAAGTCATGCCTCCATTGACCTTCTTTTTTGCAGCCTAGGCCCCTTCCTAGAGTTAACCCTAGTGCCCCATTAGTCTTTTCAAATTGTATCATCACATATCTGAACATTCCTGCATTAACAGAGGAATTTTGAGGCACATTTCATGTCCTAATCCCAACATTCCAACCATGGTCCCCCAAAACTCATACAAATCTCACAATACAAATTGTATTTAGTCTAGTTCCAAGAGTCCCCATATCCTTGACAGCTTCATTATTGCTCAGAAGTTCAAGTCCATTGACTAATATGAGACACTAGGAAACTCTTGGTGGTGAGCCCTTTTAAAAATTAAAAGCAGACTACATACATTCAATAACAACACAGAGTATTACCATTCCAAAAAGGAAGAAATGGGGCATAGAAATAAGGAACAGGATCAAAGCAAGACCTAAACACAACCAGGCAAATATTTTTTGTAGCTCCACTGTAAAAAGGCAGTTAGCCTAAGAAACTCCATGTTTGCACTCTAGCTAATCTACCCTGAGTGTGGGAAACCCCTAGGTATTGTGAATCTCAAGATATTAGAAGTGTAACAGAATGTTCTGCAGATACCGAATACCACGACGCAATTGTTCTTGTTCCACGTGATTGATGTAACTGCATTTTTTGGCTTCTGTAAATGAGCTTGCTTTGTGAACCTGCAGACCCCCCAGCACCTAGGAGGATATGATTTTTGCCTTTATAAGATGCTACAAAAAGAGGATCAGGGCTGCACTCCAAAAAGCATTTTGTTGTGGAGATGGTCACCAGCTTGATCTCTCACTGGTTACCTTGCAACACCACCTCTGTTATATGAGGCAAAAGGGGGCAAGATGTGGTCTCCAGAGGATTTGAGCAGCCGGACCTGTTGGGGTCTGACCTTCACTCCATTTCATCAAATGCCCTAGAGTGATCTTGTTACTATTTGTATAAGTTCCTTCAGGAGGGGCTGCTAGGTCGTGCTTTGTTAAGCTTGCTAATTTTGATACAAATAAGATCAGGGTGGATTGGAATGTGCTAATCACAGATATTCCTAAATTGTTTTTCAGTACTTGAAATCTGCATAACCCCTGGCAACTCCCTTAGAAGGATTACTATTGGTTCCTTGGCTGTCTCCCCTCCCTATAAAAACCCGTGTGCCTTGGAATAAACGGATTCTGAGCTGCCATCCACTGTCTGTGGCTGACTCATTTTCCCTGGCCGAGAGGGAAGGGATTTCCAGCGAGGGGGGATCCAGATTTCAGCCACTGCACTCACCCTCCTGATTGGCTTCCAGGGGATGATCCAGCTGGTCCTGATTGTCCCGCCCGCCCTCAGGGATGCCTGAGGTAGCGACATGGACCCTTTTGACCCAGATGGTTACAAACCATGTGGCCTCTTTGAGTCTGGCTCTGTCCACAACCAGCAGCTTTCTTGGGGAGACTTTCCACATTTCTGGAATCTCTTAATCTGCAGGGTTCACACTGCAGCTTCAGCTTTCATCTCACTGCTTCATTCACTGCACACCCAAGAGCATCTCAGAAGGGACTCAGACCCTGCTACTTTTTTCATGGTCTACCAGGTCTTCCTTTGAAATATCCATGGGACCTCCATGGTCTCTTAACTCAAGCATCCTGAATTTCTGAATGGTGCCAGGTTCTGCTGCCAGATCAAACAGTAACTGGACTCCCTTGGAGCAAGGGTGAGATGGTCTCTGAATGCCTGGGCAACTGAGAAGAGTGAAATGAATACTAGGGAAAGAAGTTAATGGCCTGTGAGCAGAGAGTCTCCATTGTCTCTTAAAGGAGTTCTCACTTCTACAGTCTTGAGCCTGCAATAGATGCTTTCTTATTGATTCAAGAAGTGATTTCAAGGCACCATTCCTTTTGTCTTAGTGCAAAGTGCTCAAGTTTTTTTAATATTGGTAATGTCTTCAACAAACATGCTTTCCTTGTCCCCAATTTTACATGTATTTCCTAGCCAAAACTTCTGTTGTTCATATTTTCATTGCTGTGACCAAAATAACCAACAAGAACAACTTAGAGGAGGAAAAGTTAAATTTGGCCTTGAAGTTGCAGAAGTTTAGTCCGTGGTTGCATGACTGAGTTGCTTTATGCCTGAGATGAGTTGAAGCATCATGGCAGAAGAGCATGGTGAAGAAAACCACTTTACCTCATGGCAGCCAGGAAGCAGAAACAGAAAATAAGGAGCCAGGGAAGTAAAATATAACCTCCAAGGACACACCCAATGTGACCCTCTTCTTCCAAACTACCTCCACCTAATTAAGTTATCATCCTGTTAGTCCTTTCAGATTATTAATCCATCAAATGGATTAATCCACCACTTCTGTTACAGCTTTCATAATATAACCATTTTACCTCTCAACTGAGGTTCTTGTATTATCAAAGGAGTTTTGGGGGCATTTCATATCTAAACCACAACATTATGTATTCTTCCAAATTGATCCTATGAATTACTACTAATACATTATGAAGAAATTTATAATATAATTTATCATCATACTTAGTAATAAATATTTTTAAAAATGTATATAGGTAAGATTTTAGGTAATCCAGAAAATTACTATAAATTTATAAATTAGTGATTCGGGGTTTTTGAGATGAGGCAGATTCTCTGCTCCTGCTGGTGAATGGAGTCTGGGCCACTACAGATTCCAGCAGCCAAAACAGCCGGCTTCTAGTGTTTGCAGCCATTCCCAGCTAAAACTGGGAATTTGGGCTGACTGCAGGTGTCTGCAGCCTAAAGTGTTAACAGCTCTCCAGCTAAAATTTGGGTGTTGCAGCTCTTGGTATGGTGGGAATTCATCCTGGGAATTCGGTGCCAGTCTTCTGTGTTCTTGTCTCATGAATTTGAAGAATAAAATCCACGGACAACCACAGAAGGAGGAGTAAAAGGAGTAGGATTTATTTAGGAAGAAGAGCAGAGACTCCGCAAAGCGGTGGGTACCTGGAAGCAAGACAATGTCTAATGGAGGTTAGGCCAGAGGTTACATAGATTTGGGGTATTACCATAATTAACATTCATGCAAAGCAGGCATTGAGAAATGCATCAACTCCATTGGTTAAAATCTATGTAAATCTATATAAAACAGGCATTGAAACTGGTCAGGAAAACCAGTGGTTAAAACAAAAGGTGGCAAATACTTCTAGTACTCACCTGTGACCACCCCATCTCCTAGGCAAGGATAAGCCTCAAGGTCTTTTTGCATTTGAAGGCCCTGAGCATACTCTTTCAATCACTCTCTGACTCTACCAGCTAGCTCTTGGATAGGGGCCCTCTGTCCTGACTACCTAGCCATTTCACAGTCTCTCCTAATCTGTCTCATTAGGAAAAAAGGAGCAACATATTTTTTGGATAAATAATTAGATTCAGTCAATGCACAAATTGATGATAAAAGAATTATTATGTCACCAAGGATAAATAATATTATTTCAGGATTATGAAATAAAATAAATGCTATAATAAATTTATGCATTAATGATTTTATCTATTGACATCAATTTTTCTTATTCATGGTTAGAATTCTAAAATTTGATGTTAACCTATTTCTTTCATTTTATTCATATAGCAGTATTTTTTTCAAAGAAATGATATGAAGACACAGTTCAAATTATAATATTAATTTGGCATCAGTGTGTTCTTGGCAAAAACGATAGAAGAGTGGGTTATAGAACAAAGTGATATCAAAATACAGCCAAAAATAATTTACTGCAATGCAACATATTTCACATGCTGTCAGGGATATTTTCACTTTCCCACCCTCTTTCTTCAAGCACTTTTCCAGAAACTGCTAATAGTTTCTTTGATAAGAATATAGGAACATATATAATACATTTTATTTCAGGAATGGAGGTAATGTATAAAGAATAATTATTTGGAGGATTAATTTTGAAGAAAGTATTAACTTACTAATTGTATTATTCAATTAATTTTGAAGAAAGAAAGTAATGTATTAACTTACTAATTGTATTGTTCAATCACAAGGCTTAACAAAAATAGTATGAAAATTGACAATTCTCTCTAAAATGAATGATGAGATTTGAATTTCTATTCTTTGATTCTACTTACTATGACAAAAATCATAGGATTAATGGAAGTGGTTCTGATGTGCAGGCTTTTCCATGTCTGCATGGAGACACTAACACATCACAGGAAAGCAATCCCTAGATTTCAACCAACTAAACTTCTTAAAGTCTTACAAGTTATTCAATCTTTTAAGATATCTAATTTAGGAAAATGTTCATTGTAATATGGTTGTGATGAAAATCAAACAAAACAATACAGATTAGGGTTTCAATCAGTGTCTTTCAAATGCCTGTTAATAAATGTTAGCTACAGTAAACAAACAGGAACAACAAAACTTCATGCACTTATACCCTGAGGGAAGGCCTTTCTGATTCACTTATGTATAATGTTCTGTGAACCATTTAAAACTCAGTAAGTCCAGAAACATAGTTTCAATTACAAAGTTATCAAATCACATTGGTATAGTTAAGGAAAATTATCCTAAAGATGAATAAAAAGCAAGAAATAAATTGAGAAAATAGTATATTAGAAATATGTGTCTATTGGTCTTATTGGAAGTTCCGTAAGTTTGACTGATAGAAGAAATCTTCAGTAGTACTAAAATATAGTTTTAATTCCCTCTGTCATGGAAGATCCATAATTAAACAAGTAAGAAAGTGTTGAGAAGGCTAGTATTATCTTTGTAGTTTCACCTAAAACTCTATTTTGGAATATTTTAGGCAAGTAGACATGTGTATCATTCATCATTATGATGTTTATGATTTTCATGCTTATCGTGACTATGATCACAGTTTAATATCTTATCAAAGACCAAGTACATTTATAATTAACCATAAAATATATGTACATCGGGGCTGGAGCAGTGGCTAAGCAGTTATGGCACTTTCCTGGCATATGCAAGAACGCAGGTTTGAACCCCAGCACCATGTACACACTGAAGTGTCAAAGCAGTGAAAAACACATGAAAAACTAAATAAAATTGATTTTTGATTCTCTCTTTCTCTCTCTCTTACTGTTATTCTCTCTTTAAAATATATATGTGGGACATCACCCACAGGCACTGCCTCCAGAGGCACAGAATGCTATTGTGTGCCACTTGTTCTCTAGTAGACGAGTTAAATCTAACCCTGTGACAGAAAATCAGCATTCTCAAAACTACCTTTATTTTCAAAGTGAACTTCTGAGAAGCAGGGCTATGATACTCAGTTTGCCCCGCAGATGATTAGAAGACTTCAAGACAGGAGGATCTATGGCCAACAATGTTTGCTACTGAGCATCTCCTGAGAAATAGCAAGTAACTATTTGACTGAGAGGACACAGAGTCCTCTACCTAAGCTTATAGAAGAGCATTGCCTAGAGCTGTCTACACAGAGGAGTCTAGTGGAGAAGTCTGCCTGGCAGGAGTGCAGAGCAGGCTTCTTGGTGGAGGCTCTTCCGTATCTGCGCCAGGACACAGCCAGTCTGCAGGCAGAACCAGGAAGAGGAGGCATGGATCAGGCCCAATCCCCACTTTGATCTACTAGACTCCCCACAGCTTCTGTGTCCTGGCTTAAGAGGGTCAGGAATTTAATTAGGCAGAAAATAATCTGTCCAAGAGTACATCTCAGGTGGCACTCAACTCTACTCTCACAGGAAGTGAGAAAGGGCAGTGTCTTCTACCCCTCTGCAGCAGAAAAAAATTGCAAGACCTTTGAGGAAAACCCACAGCCACTGGAGATTACCAAACATCAACCCCTCCAAAAAGCTCAATAGGAATGAATCTCCAGCTAGATGTCAGCTATGAACATAATCTACCACAGTACACACTGAATTAGGCAGCAAACATTTAGAACCTTCCCAACTCCGTTTTTAAATTTTTTCCTTTGTGATTGTTGTTGTTGTTTCTTATTTTTAACTTTAAAAAAATTTTTTAAGCTTTTTATCTCTACTACTAATGAAATTGGTGTTCTTGGATTATATACTTCTTTGTTTGTTTGCATGTATAGATGGTTGGTTTCTACTGTCACTGTGTCTTCTTGAGTGTGACTACTGTTTCCATCATGTTGGAGTCTGACCAGTGAAAATTCATGATAGCAAACTAGCCCTCAGTCTCCTTGGGTTGAAGAGAGCCATACCTCATACTAACCTTTTTTTCCCTGTACTCTGTCAATTTCTAAACTATATACTATTCTCTCTCATTCTCACTCAAAATCTTTACCCCACTTGCATCCCATTTCTATCTTTTCCTTATTCTTAACTGAAGAAGCTACAGCATGCTATTACCTTGTAGCTCTTTATGCTAACCACAAGTTCCACACTACCTCCCTACCCAACTTCCTTGGCTTTCCAGACATTACTTCTCCCCACCTACTGAGGCCCTGCTAACTGAAGAGAAGGTCATTCTTAAAAACGAGTATTTGCTGGCCATCTTAATACATTGTGAGAGCTCTCCTGGAAGATAACTTCTTGTATAGGTACTAATCACCATTATAACTGTCGTAGTTGAAATCGTCTGGTATATGCACCTAAAGGCTCACAAATCTTCACTGATTGGACTGGCAACTATTGATCTGTGTTATCCAAATAGCACCCCATCCCAATGAAGCAAAGACATAAAAAGTTCCAAAAATCCCTCCAAGAATAATATTCACTGTCAGTCTTCAAGCCAGACACATGACCTTTATCTGAAAATGAGGAAAAGGGAAATAAATCCCCTCCTCAGTCTCACCTCTCCCTATCCAAGGAGTCCATGGTCAGGGTCCTAGATGAAAACCAATAAAAATGTAACAACATTATGATTAGTAATTTAAAGAGTTGAAGGAAGAATTAAGGAAAGAGATTAGAGACCAATTTCAAGTGATGATAAATAAGGGAACAATTCCATGAGATGAAAAACCATATTTATAAAGAGTTAGACACCCTGAAAAGAGATGTAGCAGAGCTCTTAGAATTAAAAAATACTGTCAATCATATTAAATGTTCATTGGAAGATAATAACACCAGAGTAACTCAGCAGAAAATACAACCTCACCTCTTAAAGAACGCTCATCAGATAATGAAGACAGGCTGAACAATGTCAAGTACAAGGAGGAAAGACAAGAAAAGAAGCCTATTGTACATGACCAGAGCTTCCAAGTAATATTTGATGAGATGAGAAGAAATAATATGAGAGTAATTGGGCTTGAAGAAAACATCAAACAAAAAACAGGAGGCATTAAGAACATTCTAAGTGAAATTGCCAAGGAGAATTTTCCTCATATCAGTCTTGACCCAGAATATCAAATTCTAGCTGCCTATAGGACACCAAACAGACCTAACCAAATGAGAAATTCACCAAGACATATCATATATAAAATGAATAACAGATAAAGAGAGAATTCTAAAGCACCTAGGGAAAAGCCCCAAATCACATTCAGAGGAAGACCAATTAAAATCACTATAGATTTTTCAGATAAGACAATGAAGGCCAAAAGAGATTGGAACAATATTTTTCAAAACTTGAAAGAAAACGATTTCATCAAAAGATAATATACCCTGCAAAACTCAGCTTTAAATGTGATGGAGAAATTAAGTACTTCAATGATAAATTCAAGCTGGAAAGATACATGAACACAAACCCTGCATTACAGAATATTCTCAAGGACGTTCTTCATTCAGAAAAACAAGCTAATAATTCCCTAAACCCTTAAACAATAGAGTGTCTAACCACAATACACACCAAAAAGACTCAAGATGGCACAAAACATCAATAGTCACAAAGTTTGAGACTCAGATTGCCATATCTATCCTACCTCTGAATGTAAATGGTCTCAATGCCCCAATTAAAAGACACAGATTGGCTTATTGGATCAAAAAACAAAATCCAACAATATGTTGTCTACAGGAGACACAGCTCACAATAAAAAATAGACAGATACTGAAGTTCAAATGTTGGCAAAATGTCTGCCACACCTGTGGAACTAAAAAGCAAGGTGAAGTGGCAATCCTAATATCTGATAAAGTTAATTTTGATCAAAAACTGATAAGAAAAGACAGAGATTGACACTACATCATACTAAAAGAGACAATTTACCAAAAAGACATAACAATAATTAACATTTATGCCCCCAGTTACAAACCCCTCAAACATATGGAAAAAATACTCAAGGACATGAAACCCCTCATTGATCTCAACACAATAATACTGGGGGACTTCAATACACCATTACCAACATTAGACAGATCATCAAAACAAAAAATCAACAAAGATATCTCCAATCTGAGCAACTCTATTAATCAGTTGGGCTTAACAGACATCTACAGAATATTCCATCTTAAATCGGCTGAATTTATCTTCTTCTCAGCAGCTCATGTATCCTTATCTAAAATAGACCAAATCATAGTCCACAGAGCTAACTTTAACAATACAAAAAATTTTATATAATCCCATGTTTCCTGTCACATTGTAATGCTATGATCTTAGCAAGCAACAACATGGAAAACAACAGAAACTACTCAAATACTTGGAAATTGAATAATACCCTCTTAAACAAAGAATGGGTAAAAGAGGAAATGAGATCAGAAATCAAGAAATTCTTGGAAATGAATGAAAGTGATGAAATGACATATTGAAATCTCTGGGATAGTATAAAGGCATTCTTAAGAGGTAAATTTATAGCACTAAGTGCATACCTCAAAAATTAGGAAAGAGCCCAAATAGTCTTATGCTCCAACACAGACTTCTGCAAAAAGAGAAAGAATCCAATCTCAAAGCTAATAGAAGACAGGAAATAACTAAAATCAGAGCTGAAATCAATGAAATTGAGAACAAAAAAAACATACAAATTATCAACAAAACTAAGAGTTGGTTCTTTGAAAAAATAAGCAGGATTGACAGACCCTTTAACAACCTCAGCAAAAGGAAGAATGAATTGAAACAAATCAACAAAATCACAGACAAAAATGGAGATATCACCACAGACTCAACCAAATCCAGAAGACTTTCAGAACTTATTTTGAAAATTTATACCCTGCCAAGTTGGATAATCTGGAAGATATGGACAGATACTTGGCCACATATGACATCTCCATATTAACACAGAAGGACATTGAAAATCTAAATCAACCTATCTCAGGTAGCAAAATTGAAGCAGCAATCAAAGTCCTTCCAAAAAAGAAAAGCCCAGGACCTGATGGATTCACAGAAAAATTCTACCAAATTTTCACAGAATTATCACCAATCTTCTATAAGCTTTTCCATGAAATTAAAAGTGTTGGAGCACTCCCAAACACTTTTTCTGAAGCAAATATAACATGGATACCAAAATCCAACAAAAACACATCAAGAAAAGAGAACGATAGGCCAGTTTCTCTGATGACCATAGATGCAAAAATCCTTAATCAAATTCTAGCTAATTGGATCCAAAAGTGCATTAAAAAGATAATACATCATGATCAAGTGGGCTTCATTCCAGGAAAACAGGGCTAGTTTAACATATGCAAATCAATAAATGTAATTCACCACTTAAACATAATTAAAAATAAAAATCATGTAATCATTTCAATTGATGCGGAAAAGGCCTTTGATAAAATTCAACATCTTTTTATGCTCAAAACTCTGGAGAAGATAGGGATCAAGAGAAGATACTTTAACTATGTAAGATCCATTTATGAGAAATCCGTAGCCAACACTATGCTAGAAGTCCCAATAAGCTGGACCAGAAGGCTCCTAAAGCTTATAACAATTTCAGGAAAGTGGCTGGCTATCATATCAACACCAACAAATCAATAGCTTTCCTATACTCCAGCAAAAAGTCCACTGAAGAAGAAATCAGGATATCTGTCCCATTCATCATCTCCTCAAAAAAAATACTTGGGCATAAATCTTACACAGAATATTAAGGACCCCTACAACAAAAACTATCAAACTTTAAAAAAAGAAATTGCTGAAGATCTGAGTATGAAAAAACATTCCATGTTCATGGTTATACAGACTCAATATAATCAAAATGACATTCTATCTAAAGCCCTATACAGATTTAATTCAATCCCCATCAAGATATCAATGTCATTCTTCACGGATACAGAAAAAGCCATTCTCAAATTCTTATGGAATAACAGAAGACCCAGAATAGCCAAAACATTACTCAGCAAGAAGGAGGAAGCAGGTGGTATCTTAATTCCTGATCTGAAATTTTACTATAAGGCTATAGAAACAAAAGCAGCATGGTAGTGGTATCAAAACAGAATTGAAGACCAATGGAATAGAATAGAGGACTGTGAGATGAACCCTCATACCTTTTAACTATCTGATGTTTGATAAAAGAAGCAAAAGCATAGAGTGGAAGAAAGATAGCCTGTTCAACAAATTGTGTTGGACAAATTGGGCAACCAGATATAGACAACTGAAATTGGATCCTTACCTTTCACCGTGCACAAAAATTAAATCAAAATGGTTCAAAGATCTGGATATTAACCAGCAACTTTATAAATTGCTTGAAAAAGAAATAGAATCAACACTACATGATATAGGGGCTGGCAAGTTCTTCTTTAACAAGACTCCCATGGTGCAAGCATTGAAGTCAAGAATAAATGAATGGGATGCAATTAAACTGAAAAGTTTTTGCACAGATAAAGATTTAGTCAAGAGTGTCAAGAGAGAATCTACAGAATGGGAGAAAACCTTTGCCTGCGACACCTCGGACAGAGGGCTAATATCCAGAATATACAAAGAACTCAAAAACCTAAACACCAAAATCACAAATAGTCCAATCAATAAATAGGCTATGGAACTAAAAAGAAACTTCTTAGTGGAGGAAGTTCAAAAAGCCCATAAATGTATGAGAAAATGCTCTACATCACTAGAATTAAGAGAAATGCAAATCAAAACTTCACTTAGCTTCCACCTCACTCCTGTCAGAATTGCAAAAATGAAGAACATGAACAATAACAGATACTGGATAGGCTGTGGGAAAAGAGGAACACTGTCACATTGCTGGTGGAACTGCAAACTGGTACAGCCACTCTGTTAAGCTGTATGGAGACTCCTCAAAAAATTACGGTTGGAACTGCCTTATGCCACAGCTATCCCACTCCTGGGCATTTTCCCAAAAGAGCTAGAATTAGCATATTGTAGAGATACAGCTTCACCAATGCTTATAGCAGCTCAATTTACTATAGCTAAGCTATTGAACCAACCCAGATGCCCCTCACTTGACGAGTGGTTTCAAAAACATTGGTACATATAAACAATGGAATACTACTTGACTATTAGAGAAAACAATACTATGGCATTTGTAGTCAAATGGATGGAGATGGAAAAAATTATGCTAAGTGAAATATTCCAAACACAGAGACTCAAGGGCTGAATGTTTTCTCTCATTTGTGGAAGCTAGAATACAATCGAAAACAGTATGATAGATGGCTAAGCTAATAATTATCTCCACATGTATGAACCTTGCCTAGAGTGCTAGGGGAGGTAGAGAGGGCAACAAAAAGAGGGGGAGGGAATAGGAAGGATATAAAGGAGACCTGAGGTAGGGAATATGGGGGAATCAACTCAGAGGGAATCAATCCTTCAACTTTCATAAGAAGTCCAACTAACATGGGGATTTCATAGGGGGAAACATGGAACCATGGGGAACCCAAAGGTGGAAACCATGGAAGGGCATCAGCCTTGGCTTGTTCTGTCATTATGCATTTGTTCTTGATTGTTTGATAATGATTCCCTCCTAATTGTAAGACCATATTTAACAAATAAAAAAATAAGAAAAACATACATATATATGTACATATTATTTAATTTTATTCCTATGAATTAATTTAATAAAATTACATGATTTTGGCATTGCTATTGGCACTTAACATATATAGAAACAGAAGTATTGTCACAAAGGCTCACCATGCTATTAAGTGAATTAGAATATCAAGAATTAGAATATTAAGTTCCACGCATTAGAACCCCAAAAGCTGGTTTTATGAGAACATGACTTCGGTTTGAATGGTTCAATTCAATTGGTGAAAGTTCAAATAACTTTTTATTTTCATGTTTTTAAAAATAAATGTATGTAAGTGCAGAAAAACGCTTTGCATATGTGTGTAAAATTTGGTGCTATTACAGACAATACACTTAAAAATAAGAGCAGTTTAAAACATTAAAATGCAAACAAAAAAGGGATACCTTTCACAACACAATTCATAATACCTTTCATAACACAATTTAATAACATATTCTTTTCTGGAAATGATCATCAGGAAAAGGGTAATCAACCTGGAACTGCAGAAGCCACACTTCTTACTCCTCACTTTTCAACCTGAATTTTTTTCCACATACTCAAGTACAATTTCATTTTATGACATTATCAGATACCATTTGTTGGTGGGCAGATAATATGGCTATAATTTGATCATTATCTTAACACATAGCTTGTACAAATTGACACTCTCCTGGAAATGCTACTTTTTTAATTGATTTACATATTATCTCTTAATTTATTTGTTAATGTTTAATAATGTAAATGTAATAAATTGGATTCTAAAGGATAATTACTTTCTTTCTCTCACTCATGTGAGTCCACAGTTAATCTTTCTGGTGAGCACATAATTGTGCTCCATGAGGTTATTTACAGATCTACATTTCTTCTAATTTATTATTCCACCATTTTCTTGCCTTTGTCATTATCCAGATTGCCAAATCTGGATCACCTACCAATGTTTATGTTCCTCACTACGGGGAAGTGCAGACTGTAGCTTCCTTGGAATATAATGCTGTGTCTGTGAACATTGAACAAAATGTAGTCATATGCCACATTTTCCTGTGAAGCAAGTTAGACAATTTATGCCTAGAAGGAGACTATGGGACCATCTAAAACTCACAGAATTATATTAATCCTATTAAAAAAGGGTTGATGGATAATGAGAGAAAATTAGCAATTTCTGCTACATTAGTTTTTCCATTTCTTCTTAGAATTTTATCGTTTGAACAACTTTGACATCGTTTATCCTGTAATTGTTCACTAAATGAAGCAGTGTTCCTTCTTTTAATCCCCATGACTAGTTCAATTCTATTGCAAATGTTTGTAGTATGCCTACTCTGTGGTCTGTAGATGAAGTGCTAAGGATTACATCCCCATTTCTCTTTCACTACATTGTTTTCTTGAGACTATTCCAAGCAAACACGTATGCACGGAATTTGCAAAGTGGAATTGAATAATGTAGGTGGCGACTGATTCTTCTCTTCTACTGCAACTTTTTTGGGTTGAATATACCTGTGGTATTTGTGAAAGATATCTCATATCCAGGTCCTACCTTTGTGGGCAGTGGAAAGTATCACTTTCCACTTTCCACTCCAGTGATCCACCATGCTGCCTGCCTACAGGTACCACCCAATTATTCCCCATCAGTGGATCAACACACTGATTAGATGAAAACTTTCATAACCCGATCATTTCACCTCTTAACTTTCTTTCATTATCTCACACATGAGCTTTCGGAATACCTCACATCTAAACTATAACACCATCTTTTAGTTTCATATGTTATAGAAATAGATACACAAACAATTCTCCACTGTAATTTTAAATGAGGTATGTTGGTAATACATAATGTTTCATTCTTTAGTTTCAGGATATTAGAATAAGAAAGAGGGAAATAAACACAAAATTGTTTCAATGAAGAATCATGCTCCATTTTGGGGAGGGAAATGCATACTCATTATTTTAATAAATATATTTACATTATCAGGTATGAGAGACAATTGCTATTGTTTTATTACAGTTTGAAAATTTAATTAGGAAAAAAAGTGTTTAGTGGCTCTGAGGGGACAAAGATTATGGAGGACAATGAATGGCAGAAGTGAGATCACATTACCTCACTTCAAACTTCCTGTACGATGCTCGAGGGGAACATTATTTAGAGTTAAATTTATTTTTTCCAAAACCTTCAAAAGTATTCTGCATGCAACATAACGTCTGACAACCAAGTATTTATACCTCAGAACTGAGAGATGAAAATGAGCACCAGGTGGTGGAGTCCATGTCTGCTTTCTCTGCTGGAGTTAATGATATTGGTGACATGTGTCAGATTTAAGGTTGGTCCCATTACTTTTTTTATTTTTTAAGAAAGTGAGAGAGAGAGAAAGAGAGAAGCAATTTTTTATTTAGTTTTCCATGTGACTTTCATTCATGGGACACTTTATCTTATACGTGGTGCTGGGTTTTGAACTCTCTACTGTCGCATGCCAGGCAAGTGACATAACTGCTGAGCCACCGCTCCAGCCCCGGTCCCATTACATTTTTTTTATTTGAATTTTTTTTTTTTTAGATGTATATAGAGATACAATTGAGGGGAAAACATTATCAAACCATCAGTAACCATTACATTTTGTCTTCAAAACTGAACTTCATCTGTAAAGGTGCTGAGTGCTAGCTGCCGGTTTCTAAGGTGAGAACATAGTTGGAATTGCAGCTACATATGTCCTCACCTTGGTGGTCATGGCACACGCAAGAAAATTCATGGTGGACAAAGCATTTGATATTTTCCACACTAGGAATTCAACATGCTTAAACTGGAGTCTGCCTCTTCTGGCTTACTGGTTTCAATCATTCTACTCTAAGTCTGTTCTACCAGTTTTCATTCCTCATTATTAGTAGAATATTCTATTCTCTGCAGTATTTTAAAATACAATTGTTTGTATGTAAAACCAAACATCAGGTAAATACCACCGGGGTCCTTACTAACTTTTAAATGTTTCCTTATACTAAATCAACAATAGTGTGCATGAAATTTAATAAAAAAAAACTGCCATGCAAATGAAATATTCTCATTAAAGAAGTCTTTGTAAATGTTTATAAATATCAGAAAAAATAAGAATCAGCAATATGAAAATAAATTATTTTCAATTAATAATAACTCTTAAATACAAAATTCTACCAAAAACTATTTTTTTATAAAAAATAAATAGCAAAATTGAAAAATCACAAATTGTGGATAACAAAGTGCTTGAGTTTAAAAGCTATTTAAGAGGAGAATCAGGTCTGAAATATGGGCCATTGAATCTTAGTTCTTAAAGGAATGAATGTTCAATGATGCAATCCCAATGTGAAGTGTTCTATCAGATACACAGATTTTTTTATTCAGTTTCATTAACTTCTGTTATTTTTAGCCTTGGCTGGTACCACTGAACACAAGCTTAGATACATTGTCAGAAAACTAATTTTATCACATCTCCAGTATAGTTTGCATATTAAATTCCATTTTGAAACTAAGAAATTAAATTATTTAAATATGTTTTGATTGTGTTTGGACAATTGAAAAATTATTTTGAGTTCTTTGACGATATTCTTCTGGATGTTTGATTATATAGCAAAATAATCAATAGTTTTTTTTTCTGTTTGTCAAACAGCAATAACTTTTAAATATTGATTTAATGTCAATAGCTTCAGAATAATGTTGTGGAATATATGACTGTAATGCCTTATTCACAAAATGGTAGTTATTCAAATTCCCCTGCGGAATCTATCAAACTATTACAGTCTTTATTACAAGTCCTGGGTCTTCATCCAGTATTCCCAGATATTCACTTAATTATTAATTTTTGAAGCAGGGTGTAGTCATGCACACCTGTAATTCAAATAATGGGGGAGGTTGAGGCCATCCTCAGCAACTTAGCAAAAAGGCAATGCATAGGTCAATCTTCCTTATAGGAAAACCCAAACATCAAAACAAAATGGCAAACAACATTTGTCGCTACCTCAGGTGTCCCTGAGGGCGGGCGGGATGGCTTGGATCAGTCAAACCATCTCCCCGGGGGCCGAGCAGGAGGGTGAGTGCTGCGGCCGAAGTCTGGATCCCCCTCGTTGGAGACCCCATCAGTCTCGGCCTGAGAAATGAGTCAGTGACACAAAGAAGGTGGCAGGTCAAATCCGTTTATTACCAAGGCACATGGGTTTTATAGGGAAGGGAGACAGCCAAAGAACCAATGGTGAAGCGGCAGACTGGCTTAACCCAGCCAATGAGGGACTGTCATGTTGGTGTTGTAGTTTAAAGGGGTACAGAAAGAAAGAGGAAGCAGCCCTCAAGCCTGTGCTTTTTTCCCACTCTTTTGCTCAGAGCACGCGGAGCATGAAAGAGGAAGCTTAAGAGGAGAAGAAGAAGTGTCATGGCGGCTGGCGCAGTGTTTGTCTTTTGCACAGTGCCCAATAAACATTTTCTTTTTTCTTTACAAATGAAGAGGGAAAGAGTGAGTGAGAAAATCAATTTTATTTATTTATTTTATCTGGCCTTTGCTTTCCCCATACTTAGTTTTGTAAGTGAAGCTGGTGTTTGAACCTGAGTCCTTGAGCATGCCAGGCAAGTGCCATAACCACTGAGCCACCACTGCAATCCAGTATTTTTTTTTTCAAATAAAATTACAACCAACTTATTGAATTCCTATTAATATTTTTATTTTCATGAATAGAGCTCTCCATTTGTTTAGTAATATTTTCTGTCAATAAAGGCTTATGGTCGTCTTTACTTAAAAATTTGGATTTGAATTAAATTTATTCTACAAATTGTAGATTTTTTTGTTTTTAATATATTATTTTTATCACCTTTAAATACATTCCTATTATTAAAGAAAAACTATAATAATAAATCCTCATTTATCATGACTTTTAACGTGTTATTTTATTGATACCTCTATAATTTTATAATTTCTAACATTTTCTGATTATAGTTGTACAATCACAAATAAAAGATGATTTATTTATTATAGCCATTATTTAATTTTTATACTGTTCTGATTAATAGAATTCTATGTCAACATTGTATAACAATGTTCATGTTAACCAGCTATGTATAAAGGATATGTTTTTGATACATTTTCTTGGAGTGGAAATATAGGTTTGGGTATATAAAGGCATATGTGTGTGTGTGTGTGTGTGTGTGTGTGTAATGAAATAGTGTTCTGAAACTATTTTAAGATTCCTTTTTAAAGATATGTCATTATTTCCAAGCAGAGTTTGAGATGGGATTTCCAATATTATTTGAGGAAATATTGGGAGGAAATGGTATTAAGTATTTCTTTAAAATCCTCATGTTCTTGTTTCTGGTCTCTCTTCACTGATGCATCATGTCATGATCTCACAGTGCTATTCTCTGAAGTCATGCAGTAGCACAAGGATGCAGTAATGCCCAATGCTGTCACATGGAACAGTCCAACATTCTGTTGCCTTTTCTGTATTACCTATTGACTTCAAAGCGAGCACCCTCCTACCAAAGTCTGTGACATAAGGTCCTCAAACCTTGTTACGCCTTTTACACTGATACCTTTGATCAACTTTTAAAATTTTTTATTGGTTGTTTTTCATTAAACATAACACTTTTTATTTTTGACATAATTACAAAATATGTAATTTAATTTCAGCTAATCAGTCCCCAGTACTTACCTTTTCCCTCCCCTGTTCCCTTCCCTCTATTTCATAGATCAGATCCTTCTGCTATTCAAACACAAATACACACACACACACACACACACACTAATTATATTAGTTATGTATAACTTGTAGACATACATAAAGGTGACTTTTACTCTAGTAATCAAAGTACACAATCCTTAAAAATAGTTATCAGGCAAAATCTATGGATGATTTGATGGTTAGCCCATGTTATTAGAATAAGATGCACTTATCTATCTTTATTCATAACATTCCCAGAAGACTTCTTTAACAAGATATAAAGAGACACCAGGATTTTTCAAACCAAGTATAAACCTTAAGATGACAAAAAATTAATTTTCCAGGTAGAGTAATTTTGCAGGCATATCTACAAAAGCCTGCTTTGTTGGAGGGGAAAATACAGCTGAAGGCTGAAACATAATTGAAAATTTAAGTAAGAGTGGTTTTAGAAATAGTGGCTATTTTAAGCACAGCTAGCCACGCCCTAATTCCACTTGGGAAATGTGGTCCATAATTAGTTTCATTCTTATACTTCCTTTGCGTGGGTCACTCTGATCTAATAATCAAGAAATACAATAACTTCTTCATTCTACCAAGGGGATAGTTATTTCTTTATTGTACCTGTCCTGTAATCCAGATTGTACCTCCTCTTGATTAGAAGTGGCTTTATAAACAAATTACTTGTTTCTAGAGAGAAGCTTGGATACTTGAAATAAATTGCCAATTGTATCTTTCATTTCAGAATTGTGAGTGAAATCCTCAAAGTTTACAATCATTCTAACAATGTTTTTAAAATGCAATGTTATAGAAGTTCCCAGACTTATCTAAGTAGGCATAAACTCTTATGATTTGGTATTTTTAGGCAATTTTCTTACCTATCTCTAATTACCAAACATAAAATCATTATAAAATCATTATAACATGATTTTAATATTTTATGAGATATAGGTATAATCTTCTGCTAATGTTTAAAGTAAAATAAATCTTATTACACACATTATGACAATTCTCCAACTGTTTACTGTGTGGGATTCTGCAGTAGGGAAGACGGAAAAGAAACCATAAAGAAAAATTCATTACTGAAATCAGAAATAAGAATTTTACTAAAAAAATCAGACTCATAAACAGATAATTAATTTTGCATTTCAACTAAATGTAATAATTAGTTTACAATTAATAGTATGAAATATTTCTTCAACAATCATCTGCATAGGACAAACATGATTGACTTGTATCAGTCAACATAGTGACCCTAAACAAATGTATTACATTTATTTTATTATCCAGCTTTCTTGAAGCAAAACTGAAGAATAAACATGCATGTATTTAAGATGCACTTAAAACATTGTGAAATGATTATTACAATCCAGATAACTCACGTAGTTATCATGTGTGCTATGTATTTAAACCATTTAAGATCTTCATTTTTTAGAACATTCCAAGTATATGGTACAATATTACTATAGTCAATCTAAAGTGTATGATATGCAAAATTGCAAAAGTAATGCAGAATTCCTATATTTTATAAATATTGCATAAAACAACTTTTTAAAACCCTTAAATTGAATATCACAGGGCTTAAATTAATCTGTGAGCATCTTTTGCTATTTAATGATTAAATATTCCTGAAAATTAATGTTCTTTCACTATTTGCTTAATATTTACTTAGAGAGTAGAAGGTTTAGAAGGAGACAGGAAGGCATGATTCAGGTGGCATAATTTAGCTTTCCCTTTTCCCATGAGCTTGTAGTTCATAATATTACTTTGTCATTCTATGTACTGTACACTCCCTGAGAAAGGTTCTGGAAAATTATGGTTTTCTTTAGTAATTTAGAGTTTCCCAGATATTTCAGAAAAACCTCTAGATTATGGATTCTTTTCCCTTATATAACACCCTGCTCACCCATTCTTTACTCCTCTGCCGATTGCTTGGTAAATAGGTAGTGCTCCTAAGCGTCACCAAACCTTTCTCTCTTTCCTCCCTTCCACCATGATTCCCTGCTCTTCACTTTCTCCTTCTTCCAGACAAAAGCACAAGAGGAATAAGGAGTGAAAATAGTACCAGCCAAAATGAATGCTTTCTAGGAAAGTTCTGATGAGTCATAATTAAATTACAAATATACAGACAAGGCCAGTTAACGGAAAAATTTTGAAGGCCAAATTGATAACATTAAATTTCATCCTCCAAGAAATAGGAAATGATCAGAAGTAAGGGTGAATGTTTGGAAGCACTTGGAATGGAATCACAGTATTTCAGAGAGATGCCTTTCAAAGGATAGTGATACATAAAAAGTGCTGTCAATTATTAAGAGAGAACCTCAGTAACGACTTTTACTTAATGTCAGTTAAAAATCCCATCACATGCTAGCAGTACAATGCAGAGTTATATATAACTTTAACACAGGAAATGTGAAAGGTTAAGGATCCTGCATATTGAAAAACTAAAGGAGAAGAAAAAATGTGTGCAAGACATTTTTGAATGGGGTATATTCTTTATAACTGACCGTTTTCAAGAAGGAAAGTGGAAAGAGTCAAAGATAAAAATCCAAGCATTTTCACTAGGTAGAATTGCTGCATCATTACTTAAAAAGAGAAATCCAAATAGCTTGTTCAGGGCCTAACAAGATAAGTATAATTTCCATTGTTAGAAAATTAATGTAAAAAATAAAAAGGCTTAAAATTGTGTAATGATTCTACATAAGAATAGAATAAAATACTAAAATAAACAGCAACTAAAGAAAGACATAGTACAGGCAAAGCAGAATAATGGTATTCAGAAAGAAAATTTGTATTAGCTGAAATCAAAGCATGGTATTATTACTGAATATTAAAATAACCAAATTTGAGATATGAAGGCATTAAAACCTCACACAATACATGAAAGGAGAAAATAATCACCTCTACATAAACATTTATTTCAAAAACAGTAATACCACTTTTTCATATATTATGTGGATTGTTATTGGGTAGATGATGCATAACTAGAAGTTATATGAACTATTTATGCTGTTCATTACCTCATTGTGTAGAAGCATTGTGCTTTTATTTCTGTATTGGATAGAAATGAAGAGATGCATCCATCCAAATATAGCAGAGCCAGAATGCATGATATCCCTGCTGAACTAAGTTCTGCAATACATATTCAGCTTGAGAGCATTCATACATTTTTTTGTCCTGCACAAATGTGTATAGTTTTAGCTTACCAGACTTTCCCAAGCCATAGTTAAACTGCCATTTCCTAAACACTTTTTATGCATTTTATACAAAATATAAATATTGTTGAATGAAAAACTAAAGGAGAAGAAAAAATGTGTGCAAGACATTTTTGAATGGGGTATATTCTTTATAACTGACCGTTTTCAAGAAGGGAAGTGGAAAGAGTCAAAGATAAAAATCCAAGCATTTTCACTAGGTAGAATTGCTGCATCATTACTTAAAAAGAGAAATCCAAATAGCTTGTTCAGGGCCTAACAAGATAAGTATAATTTCCATTGCATTTTTAATTGTAATAATTCATATCAGGAAATTAATATTCTATAGATGACTGCAAAAAGCAATTGTATATGAAGGTGACATTAGGAAGATCATAGTACCATGTGTCTTTTTCAAAAATAAAAGTTCTAGAAATAGTGCTTATTTAAAATAAAATATCTCCTTTATTTTTACATTTGAAATAATGTTTACATTGAAATAATGAGTCGCAAAGTGTCATGGGTTAATGGTATTCTACATATACATTATTTTACTGTATCACAAACTTACACTCACTCTTTCTCCATTTTTTCTGATTAATACAATATATACAAGCCAGCACTTCTTGTGTGATAATATTGGTAATGTTCATGTTTTAAGGGACAAACATATGAGGAAATTACTTGGGATAGTCTAGGCAGAATGGCAGTATTTCAAAGGAAGAAATATATTCAAGGTATTTAAAACCACAAAGAAAATGCTAAGATAAGAAAAAAAGATAATGCAACCCCGAAGTCCCTACCCACTGAACTGAAAGAACATGCCTCAGAAATGGGTGAGACTGGAACCTGGAGTTCAGTATCACCTGGCAGAAAACAGAGTCAGGTAAATCTTTCCTTTTGCTAAAAATGCCTCTTAGGAACAGGAAGGATATAAATAGCCTGGCTGTACAAAGCTCTCCTTCCAACCAGTCCCCAGCCAGTGTTTGCCTTAGGCAGAACTCAGAGAAAAACATGGTTTTGTGGGAGACTAGGAATGAAAATCTTCAGGTTCCAGTCCCTGTGGTGCGCAGCAGAGAAGAAGGACAAGTGTATTATTTCATTTTCTGTTACTATAATAAAATGCACGAGGCAGGTTAAATTTATGAAGAAATGAATTTTATTGAACTCACAGTTCTGGAGATTTCAAGAATAATGTGGGACTAGTCCCTCTGTTTCAGCAACAAATGAGCATGCACGCAAATGAGTTTCACATTACCTGGAATTATATAAAAAGTTACAAAATGAACTCTGAAAACACACTGTGTATATTATTAAATATTGTAAAAATACAACTGGCTGAAATTTTGTCCAGCAAATCAGGGTCCTAGTTACGAGCAGAACTGCAGAAAAATGATGAAAAAAAACTTCATGTTGTATTAACATGAAATGGTTTCAACTCATGATAGCACATATTCATTGAGTATTGGTTGAGCCAAGAAAAATGTACTGCATTAAAAATAATAAAAAATCAGGCTAGTGATGTCACTCGGTGATAGAGTACTTGCCTAGCATGTCTTAGACTTAATCCTTAGCACTGGAAATAAATAAATAAAATTAAAATACCAAACAAAAATTCATTCTTCTTAATTATGTTTTATCTTGAACTTTTAAGAAGGAACTTGAAACAGAGAAAAGAGTGTTTGTCATAGCTTAGACCCTTCAGAATAAAATCCAGTACCTGCTTTTGTCATTTCTTACTTTAATGACTTGATAAATCACTTATTTCTCCAAGTTTCAGTATCTTTATAAGAATAGCTAATGCTTTGTTTATCTCACAAAAGTGTTGAGAGCTCACAAAAGAGCCAGTTTTCACTTTGGAAGTGACAGTTGAAATACAGCTTTTAATATTTTAATCTTCACCAAATCATAGGTATAATATTTAGACTCATTTTAGATCTTTATTATAATTTCCTTCTCTTTATTATTGTAATTTTTTTTTAAAGACGGATGGACAGTGAGAAAGAGAGAGAAAGCGAATCGATTTTATTTCTTTTTTCATGTGGCTTTCATTGCTCTGACACTTAGTTGTGTATGTGTTCCTACGGTTTAAACACCAGTCCTTGGGCATGCCAGGCAAGCACCGTAATCTCTGAGCCACTGCTTCAGCCCCCAAACATTTTATTTTAATGTGAAATTAAAAGCTGAATTCAAGTTGTAACTACTGAAAAAACAACACAAAAAGAAAAAAAAAATATTACAACAGGGGTATTATTATTCTTTGAGGAGAAGTCAAACTTAGGTTTGTGAGACTGTATATGTGTAAGGGTGTATGTGTGTGTGTGTGTGTGAGTGTGTTTCTGCCCTTATGTGAAAAAGAAATGTGGTTTAGCCTTGATCCAAGATATAAGACACTTTAAATTCATACAGTGCTATTAAAGAAGTGTACTTTAAATCAGTTTGATTTTATCAGGGCAATTTATTTTGCCCTCATACAAATGTAGGAATGATTTACAATGAGAGTCTTTATCTCATAAAATAACTAAATGAGTTTTCTGCTTCAAAAGTACTTAAATCATCCCACTTCCTCCACTTATGCAATAATTTATGCTTTCAGCAATACAGGCATAATATCAAAATCTGTTATTTTTGGTATCTTTTTTACATGGTTATTGTTTATAACTCAGTTTAATCTAATTATTCTTTGTTGTATTTTCTAAACCCAGTTGTGTATTTATCACTGAAGGTCTTATCTATAACACCATTATCATTAATCACTTGTGAATCACTTGACTTCTTATGCATTTTTATAGCCTGCATTACAGTTGCTGTCTAGTCTTTCCTCAGAAGTAGCTGAGTGTTTTCAATTTAGTGTATTTTTTCAACACAGAATTTCAAAATGCTCTTTCCTGCTGAGAAAATAATCTTGTATATTTTTCAATGTTATAATCATCAAATGATTTTTTTTTACTAAATACAGAAGATTAAAATCAATAAAAATCACAATACATCCTATGGAAGCAGTTGAATTTGGATGTGGTTTTGCAACCCTTGAAATATATATCTTGATCACAATTAATTGTGGCTCTTGGGCACGGTGGCACCAACACTGACACATCTTCCTTTTTGTTTTTAGCTTCTGAGAGTGACGTGTCTTAGAAAATGTGAATAGACCTCACATGTCAGGAAGCAAACTCAGTTACATCAGTGAGCTATGAGAAGTGCTGACAGGTGTTAGGAAGAAAATAGTGGCTGTTCTCTGGTACTTAAACAGAACATTTTTGGAAAATGACATGACAATAATATAATGGGCATTCTGAGGCACTCTTTGTAATTCATGCTATTTCTGTAAAATTCAAAGCAATAAAATTGAAAATGTTGCAATGTTACAGATTCTTTGGGTAAAAGCAAGGTTTTAGAGGAAGGAAGTCTTGTTCATGTCCCTTAATGTAATGATGAAAATATAAAGACTCTGACTCTGAAGCTAACGAGCTGTTGGTTTGAAGCAGACCTGCCTAGGCTCTCTGCAGACAACAGCAAAGAGAAATTATGGGCATAGGCAAGATGCATTCACTTTGTCTACATATAGCTGGTCATCCAGGGTATCAGAGCAGCTTTGTTCCAGGTTTCTGTAAAGACACCAGAGACCACTTGAACGCACCTTCCTCTGCCCTTCCATTAGTTTCATTAAATTAAGTCCCTGCAATTACTCATTCTTCTTGAGGTAACTAGAATGTTATGTTTTGCTTAAACAAATATAACAAATCATGTCTTATCTGTGTTTGAGTATATGTCTCACAATTTACTGAGAATAGAGAACTGATTGAGACATACTGGATTTATAATTAGAATATTATAAATGAAAAACATGTATTGAAGTGGTTTGGAACAAACATGCTGTTTACTTTAATATATGTGAATCCTGAAAAGGAATAAGGATTTCTTATTCCAATTGACAAAAAAATGTATATCCTATAATATAGCTAAGAATTTCTGTGTCATTTAGAAGTTCAATATGTCATTGAACATATGCCTGTATGAACACACACACGTGCACACACACAAACTGAAATTTATTAAACACTGAACATCACACAGTTGCAGTTTTAAATTATTTTTACTTTTTAATTCATTTAATTAGAAAACTGACCCATATATATATATATATATATTATTTGCTTATTTGTGCACCAGAGCAAACAGGTAAATGTTTCTTTTTTTCTAAATTAACGTACATTTAAAGGAATAGATGCAGAAATTAAACTTACACAAACCGTCTTCTAAAATAAAATCCTTAACCACTATGCACATCACTTACCATAATCACTTTATTGGTGAAAAGTTTGCTCCCAAATCTAAGCATTTAGGAATAAAGTCTAGTTCTGATATTTATATTATCACATTTTAGACAAAAGCCAAAGTTACAATTTAAAAAAGTGTATTTGGTGAATTCATATTTAGCAAAAATTAAAATAGTTTCAAACTGTATTTTATCTATTCATTAAGAAAATAAGAAGAAAAAAGAATAAATCCAGAAAAACCGTCTTCAATAACAAAAGAAGAAGGAATGGAATTCTGAAAGGAACAATTATGGATTATGGGTGGGAAACAGTTATATTTTATTTTGATAAAATAATGGATATTAAATGTATTACTCTATGAAAGTGTTCATCTTAACTTTTTCTATTATATGTTTTGAAAACAGGAAGATTGAGCATAAACTAGTGTAGAGTTAGAATGCATAGACTGCCCCGATATTATGAATGTCATACAAGTTTTGCTGATAATATTCCTCTTCTCCACAGCATTGTGGGAGTATATGAGGGAACAAGTAGAAAGCAAGGAAGACCTAGGAGTGGAAAGAGTTGGAAGCACATCTGGAGGACAGGCTCCATCAAACAAAAGACCCTGTGCAATGATCTCATGGTGCTTTCAATGAGGCCACTGCCTGAAAAACGGTCTCAGCTACCAAAAGACTGCTCTAATCAGAGTGGAATTGAGGGGGTGACAAGGGCTACTAGCATCATATGTTGGCTGCTTATGAAATTCCTATTTCAAAGAGTCATGAAGAGCTCTCTCCTTAACCTTCTGTTAAAGCTTTGCAGAACCTACTCCTTCCAAGGGTAAGTAAAAGCGCCACCTTGAGTGACGGGTGTAGAAATGCTAGATAGACTTTGCTGCCGTGTCATTTTTCATTCTGTCGTGTTGTACTGTTCATGCAAAGTTTCCATGAAACTGCAGTTCACACAGTGCAGAGCAAAGCAGAGTTATTTTGTCTTCTCATCATCTTAAAAGACAGGATGAGTGACATTCTCAAGAGAAGCACTTTCACAGGTTTCCTTGTGATCAGTCAGGTGTGCCTCATTCCAGACTATTCCAGAAAGTATGGCTGATAAGTACGTGGAAATGACATTATTATTTAGACAATATCACCTTTGCTGTGGTGTGTGTGTGTGTGTGTGTGTAGTGTGTGTAACTCATGTGTATGGGAAAGGGGTAGAGACATTCACCAGGTAATGGGCCTATTGAAGGCAGCAAGAAATAATTTCAAAAAGTCTTTTCTGTGATCCTGCCCTTATTTCAGAAATACCTTCAAAGTTTCTTACTCCTACTTTCTTCCACATTTGTTTTACTCCTTTCTTTCTCCTATAAATGGCATGGAAATCACCATGTAATCTCTGTTGTGGAATACACACACACACACACACACACACACACACACACACACACAACATATCCAAGAGAGAAGTAACCAATCAGAAATATCAGCACAAATTTTGGCTACGTACTTTACAAATGAATGTTCCACAGGATTTTTTCCCGATTTCATGGTTGAGAATCTCTGAAACAAGAAATAAGCAATTCATAAAACCTGTGTTTTGAGAGATAAAATTCAAAGAAAATTAGAAGACACAAACATTAGTAAACACAAAACAAAAGAACTTACTTTAAACAGCTCACCATGCATGTTTTCTGTTACAATGAAAGCTGCGACATCCCCCCCAAAATGTAAAGACTTCTAGACCTTTTTTCGTCTAAAAAAATGAAATGATCAGGGCATAGTGTTTATAATATTTAGATATTGTCATTTATTTTTGCAATCAAATTAAAGTTTTATAATTACCTTTGAATAATGCAAATGTGAATTCATATTCAATTTTGCCTCACAGATATATAACATATTTAATATTCATATTGCAACTATTTATTAACAGTATATTTCTTATGCATGAATTTACATAAATATATCAAACACACTGATACACATACATATACACATGATAGCATCTATTTACAAATCTAGTTGTTTTAATACAAGCATGCTTTAAACAGAAATTTTTGAAAAAGGATTATTTTATGATAATGTTCTATGTAATTTATTTTTATTTGTCTTGTTTTCTCAATCAAAAAAGAAAGAAAAATAATTATATTAAAGAAAAAGAGAGATAAGAAAAACAGAAACTAATCATAGATACAGTTTGTACTATTTTAATTTGAATT
>PVKS010022669.1:0-33412 GCA_004027875.1 Aplodontia rufa
TTTTTTTTTCTTTTTTTGTCATCTGTGCATTCTAGCTTGCTCAGCCTGTCCTCATGGTCAGAAGTTCTTTCTTCCAGAGCTGAGGTTCTGTTTTCTATAGAAGTTAGTCTATTATTAAATTCTTCCATGTTTCCTCTCATGTCATTGACTGCAGATTTTAGCTCGATTGCTTCCTTTTTGAGTATGTCTATTTCTTTGATAATAGTTTTTCATCTCTTCAGTCTTCTCATTTAGTCCCTTCATTATATCTTCTTTTAGTTCATTGTTCTTTTTAGTAATCAGATCGTTAATAATATTTTCAAGGTTTTCATCTTGACCCCTATCCATGGCATCCTTTTGGGGGGAGTTTTGGGTTTGAGTTGAACCTCTCATTGTTTGATTCTTCATTTTGAAGAGCTCCCTGTGGATCTCTGAATTGAGATTTCCTGAGGGAAAAGCAGGCAGTTCTCCAGGTGGTTTTTCCTTGCAAGTCAAACGGTCAGATGAGCCACCAACTCTTTGATGATTACCTTCTTCCAGATGCTGTTTCTGCCTGGGTCCTGGTGTTGCTCTACCTTTTGGTTCCAGGCTCAAGGTTGTGAATCTGAACCTACCAAAATGGAGACCTACCTTCCAGCAGGACTCAAACAGGCCCCAAAAGGAATCAGGGATGGCAGTTGGCAGGGGCTGCTCCAGGCAGGGAACCTCTCCTGGTTGGTCCTGAGCAGGGCTGCTCCAGAGGGACATGGGTCCTACCAGTGGTGTCCTGAGTGCCTTCAGTTGGAACTCAAACCCCTAACAAGATTTTTAATACAAAAATTTTCTCTTCCAGATCTGCCCCTTTTATTTCTAGGAACTTGGATAAGAGTCCAAATGGAAGGCCAAATACTGTATAGATGTATTTAAAAGTTAGAAATCAAGGTAAGAAAGAATTAAATAAAATATATTTCATATACCAACCTTGACAAAGTCCAGGTTTAAATTTAAAATTTTTAGGTATGTAGAGCTCTATAATACTAGATACACTATAATACAGTGGTGCTGGAGCTGATTTCTAACTGCCAACTCCAAACCCTTCTCTTTCTATCCTCAATTCTGTACCACACTACAAAGGACATTAAGTGGACACAGTTAGCCGGGCACAGTGGTGCATACCTCTCTATTTCCAGCTATGTGACAGGTGGAGGCAGGATGATTGCAGACTCTTGTGGCTGGATGAGGGCCACAGCAGACTCTAAAGTGTAACACCTAAGACTGGGCCTTGCTTGCCTTGGTCAAAGGGCCATATTGCTGTCATTAGCTATGTTAAACATATTTGTTGAGTTCTTTTGTTATCATTTTATTAATTTCTAGAAGTTCTAGTTGATTCTTTTTCAAATCTGCTGCTCTATTGATATTTTATTTCCATCTTTTATTTTTAAACATGTTAAATCCTAGTTGTTTTATATTACGTGTCTGATAATTCTGAAACTTAAGTCTGTGGATTTCATTTGTTGTTTGGGTTGGTTCTTGCTTTTGGTACCTTCTTTCCTCATGTGTTTTCTGACTTTTTTTAAGCTCATTTAAAAAAATTTATAGATGTTGATTTCTTCAAAGCCTGGAATAAAGATGGATTTTTCCAAAATTGATTCTTCTAAAATACATGTTTATTTTCTCCCAAGCACCAATAGGCATGACAAGTTTGCAATAACTTTAAGCCAAATTTCAGTCTGTTTTTATGTACTATCCAGGTATTGAAATTTCAGGATGCAAATCATGTGAAGCTCCAATTGTGATTGCCTGTTTCCAGTCTGTCTCAGTGCCAAAGTTATTTGGCAATTTTCCAAGAGGGGGATGGAGGTGCTGGTCGATTTCTTACATTAAGGATGTATTAGGAGGTTTTCTTTTAAATCTAGTTTAGGGTAGACCTTGGGCTTTGTCTCTCATACTCTGACCCTACAAGGCTGTTAAGTTCACCAGGTTAGGCAAATACCCTCTAGGTTCCTACCTTTCTTTTCTTTTTTTCTTTCTTTTTTTTTTTAAGAGACAGAGAGAGGGCGCAATTTTTTTTAATTTAATTTTTCAGGTGCCTTTCATTCCTTGGATACTTTGTTATGTGTAAGTGGTGCTGGGTTTTGAAGTCCTGTACTTGCACATTCCAGGCAAGGCCATAACCACCAAGGTACTGCTTCAGCTCTATATCTTTCTTTTGTTTTCCTTGCTCTTTTTCGTCTCTTTTTCTTTTTCTTCTCTCTCTCTCTCTCTTTTTGTTTATTTCTGAGGATTAAACTCATGGCCTCTCACACTCTGGGAAAGTGCCCTATCACTAAACTACATCCCAAGTCCTTTCCACCTTCTTTTTTTCTAAGTATTCCTTAGTTTCTAGTCAGCTCATTGAAGCAAGAACAAATGTGTTTTAATAGTCTGATTTATGGCTGTCAAAGTCTTTTTAAAAAATAAAAATATAAAAAGGAGGGACAGTGAGAGAATCAATTTTATTTAGTTTTTCATGTGGCTTTTGTTGCTTACTTTGTATGTGGTGCTGGGGTTTGAACTTGCATACCTTGCATACCACACATGCCAGGCAAGCACCATAACCACTGAGCCATTGCTTCAGCCCCTGGCTGTAAAAGTCTTAACACAATCTTACCATTTCTTCAATCCATCTACTTGTCTTCATTTCCACCAATAATGCATTGGTTTATGCCCTTATGATTTCTGACTCTATTCAAAGGTCTTCTGACTGAATTCTATGCTTAATCTCTACGCTGCCAATGGTCTTGGCAAGAGACAGAATTCACTTGAGCTAGTTCAAATTAAAATACTTTAAATTAAAGGACCAGTTACAGAGGGGTGAGCATTGGTAAGAGAACCACAGGGGTTGGCAGAAAAAGAATCTAGGGGACAAATAGAAAATAGCCAGTGCATCAACTTTTCTCCAGTTCACTTTGAAAGAACCATTTAGAATATAAATGTTATCATACCATCCTTGTACTTAAAATCTGTCAGTGGGTTCACATCTTCTGTAGAACTAAATCTAAACTGGGATGTGGGACTTTGCATTGCTTATGACTACAGTTCTTATCTAGGCTATAGCTCTTCCGAATTATTTCCAGATTCTCCATTATTGTATATTATCACATGTCTATACTTTGACCATGCTCTTTCTTCTTTTGAAGGTAGCTTTTTGGATGTTCCTTGGTTAACTTCTACTCAACTTTTCAGGAGACAGCTTTGGAATTACCTATTCTTGAAAGTTTTTTTTTTCTTCTTCTTCCAGAGTGTTTCCATACCCCCCTTACTTAATCTACTCAAAATACTTAGTTGACGGCTGGAGCGGTAGCTCAGTGGTTTCAGTGCCTGGCAAGCACGAGGACCCAGGTTCAAACCCCAGCACCACTTACACAACTAAGTGTTGGAGCAACAAAGGCCATGTGAAAAACTAAAGTTGTTTCTTTCTCTCTCTCACTGTCCCTCTCTCTTTATTAAAAAAAAAAAAAAAAAAAAAAAAAAAAAAAAAAAAAAAAAAAAAAAACAACAACAAAAAACAAAAAAAAAAAAACTTAGTTGAACTGAGAGCCCTGCCTTTCTCCCTTGAAAACACAAATGTGTGTTTTGGTTCTTCTATACACAACACTCAGTACCATTACTGGCAAATGGTGGGCAATTAATAACATTCTTTCAAATGAAAACTAAATATTAAAAAGAAATAAGAAAACAAAGTTTGTATATTTATAAAGCTTTTGAATTTTAGGTTATGGGGGAAATCTTCAAATTTGAAATTTTTTTCAAATTCATTTCTAAGATATTTATATTATATGTAGGCAGAGATAGAAAAAGATCATAAGCCCAAGGGCTTATAATCTGAATCCCAAAGATTAATCCTAAATTTAGGATTAATCCTAAACTTAATCCTAAATGTATCATTTTTCTATATCATGGGAAAGATTGCTTTGATGTTAGCTTTAATTCTTGACAAAGTTCTAAAATTTAAACTTTAAAAAACAGGTATCAATCCATAAATTTCTGGTACATTATTATTTTAATACCTTGCTTTCCTTATATATTAAAAAACTAACAATTGTGGAAACCATTCTTGTTTGGTTAAGATTTCAACAGTACAAAACGCTTTCTTATTTAAAAACTCAAGAGAAAACCAAAATGCTACCACATGAACATAATACTAGAGAATATTTGGTATGATGATTAATCTTTTCATTTCATTTAGATTTGGCTCAGATGCTAAGTGACGCCTCAATAAAGCCTTTTTCCCCCCTCTAACATTGTATCTACGGATTATATATATCTATCTATCCTAAAAAGTGTTCTTCACTCTAAAATTCTGCCAATGTTGGGTCATGTGCCCCCGGGTGGCACATGTTAGGCAAAAAGATCTCTTTTGTTACATACCACAAGCAACGTTGTGAGCGTTTTCCAACGGACGAGAACACATTAAAGAGGTGCTGGGGCTGCAGCGGTGGCTTGGCGGTTTGCGTCTGCCTGGCATGCGCAATTACACGGGTTCAAACCCCAGCACCCACACACACAACTAAGTGTCAGAGCAAGAAAAGCCATGTGAAAAACTCAATAAAGATTGATTGTCTCTCTTAAAAGGAGAGACAGAGAGCGAGAGAGCGAGGTGCTGCGAGCTTCTCTGCAGTCTGGAAGAAGAAAACCTCCAAGTGGGAAATCCAAGAGGCGCTGACACACTACAGATCCCAGAACACCCTGCGGCTCCCAGAGACCACAACTCCCGGGATGCATTGCTCGCCGTGCGCAGGTTTCTCTCGTCGCTGGGGCTTGTAGTTCTTGTCAAGTTGATACCAGCTGGGAGGGCTGTGGTTGCGTGCACAGCCCCAGGCTATTAAAGGTAGTTTTCCAGATTTTGGTGAAAGCGTAACACTTCAGGGCCTCGGGCCGGTTGGATTCTTTGGTCTATAGGCTTCCGCTTTACAAAGGGTAAGTCCCGGAGGGCTAGTTTGCCCTGCAGGGCCCCTTCCTTTATTTCTGAGAGCGACCTCGTTCTGGTGAAGCTGTTTGACCCTTCGCTTTCGCCGTAGCAGCCGCCGCCCATCCCTCTTTGTGTGCGTCGGGCAGCCGCCGAGCTTGTGGGGGCTGCGGTAGGCGTTGGGGTTTAGACGAGGGTCGTTAACGCGAAGTTCCAGGAGGGAGGACGCTTCCCCATCCCGCCACCTGACAGGTGAGTCGACTGCTCTTCCCTCGTGCCTGCTGCGTCCCACGTCGGAACGCGAAGGGCGGCTTGGCGGTTCCTGCTGACAGCCCCGGCCCGGCTTCTGGGCGCAAAGGCGTGGGGAACCCGGGCCGGTGACTCAGGGCGGCCTGGGGAGAGGAGTCCACTCCATTCACCTCTTGAGCATCCAGGGGCGTCTCGGGGAGCCTTGAGCTGGCCTGGCGCCCCCTGGCCCCCGCTTCCTTCCCCGGACGCCTTAACCTGGACCGCGCCCTCTTGGCAGTAAGCCCAGGAGGAAGGGAATTCCTTTTCGCCTTGCTCCATTTTACTAATAAAAGCCCTGGCTGCGCGGGTTCAGGGCCTTGCTCCTCACCTTCGGTATGTTGGACAGTCGCTGAACGCAGAGGGTTGTAGCACCAAACCGTAGAGACTTTCCCTTCCCTTGGGTTTTCGGAAAATGGAACGAGTCAGTCGTGGAGCAGAGGCCCTGGCCTCTCTGCGGATGAGCGGCCCGGCCAGCTGTGGTTCAGGCCGGCACGCTCTTGATGTTTGACCACAGATGTCCTTTGGCCGAGAGCTTTCCATTAGCACTGGTCTCTGTTGTGCGGTTGACGCCGAACGGAAAATAGCAGAGTCCTGTCGTCTCCGGCCGTTAGCTCGAAGCTTTTCAGCGGCGTAGAAAAGGCGGAGAGAGACGTACGGTGAATGATTTGTTTTTAGTTCGTTTAAATGAATCGTGGTAAGCATTACATGAGTGTATAACGGGCTGCTGTGTCAACTTTTCACCGTTTTTTTTCACCGTTTTTATATGCTTGAAAATTCAATTTTCACTTCAGTCTTTAGGGAGTATTGCAACTGAAATTTCATTTACATATTTATTGGTAGTTGGATTTCCCTCTTAATCAACTTAACCTTTATTCAGACTTAATACCTGTGCTTTTAAATAGTGCTATTTTAAACTGTGCTTCTAAATAGTTTTCCAGAGGTTATTCTCACACTTGTCTTGATCTAAATAAAGCATGTGATATTTCAGATGTACAGAGACATTGACAGATTGATCATTATAAATAGAAGGTAACAAGTTCCTGGCTCTTCCCTGATGCTCAGCTCCTAGGTTACTTTTTTTCAGTTCAGAAAAATCCTAATCATTACTGTTTCCTAAAACTGAAGGCAAAGTAGTGCATATGTAATTTTTCTGAAGGTATTTGTAACTTTGTCTGCCATGCTATTACTCTTTTAGCCAGCATCAATTTAATGTTAAAGTTGCTGTGCTGGATGTGTGAAGGTAACAAAAATGACTAAAACACAGTCCATTTCAAATAGATTACAGTTTAATATGGAGCATTTCAGGTGCATTCACAAATAATTGTACTAAAAGTGCCATGAGACGTGTAGAGAGTCAATTTGATTGTTAATGATGGTAACCTGTGTTTTGTCTTTATTACTACTTCCATGGCACTTTTAGAATTTATAGGAATTTCCTGTTTTCCTTTTTATTATTTCTAGGAAGGAATGCAAAACTGTTAATAGCTTCAGTGCATGTCATATAGCTTCAGAACTTCGCTGCCTCTTAATGCCATCCCACAATGTCTGTTTTAAGTACTAACTTTTATCTCTGGTGATCTAATATTCTGTCATTAAAAAATGAGTGTGTTCAATTTGGGCACATGAACGTTAAAATTGTGTGCTAGCTGTTGTACTTAGCTCAGTGTAATATTTCTTATATATTTATTTGTAATTTTTCTCAAGTCTTAATAGTATCTACGTATGTTTTCATTATTTTAAAAGTAAAATTTTTATGGTCTTTTAAAGTTGTATTGAAAAAAATGGGCTCTTGGAGCAGTTCTCTCCTTAAAGCACTAATCTATTTTTAGAGTATGCTGCTTTTACTAAGGTAACGATTATTGTAAATGATCATATGCTTCTTAAGGTCACAAACATGTCGGACAAAAGTGAATTAAAGGCCGAATTGGAGCGTAAGAAACAGCGGTTGGCCCAAATCAGAGAGGAAAAGAAGAGAAAAGAAGAAGAAAGGAAAAAAAAAGAAGTATGTTTGATTTGGGGGAAAAATTTGATATTTTATTTCAAGTACTTTAGTAATTTAAAAATAGTTAAAAATCTAGGAGTTGTGTCTTCAAATATTGCACTATAGTGACTCTGTAAAGAAGCCAGATGTGTGAAAATGGCAAAACTAATTAAAATGTGGGGGGGGTTTGTTTTTGTCCTTTTTACTGAATAAAAGTAATATAGATGGATACATTTCTAAAATTCAATTTATGGAAGTTCAATTTATATATGTAGTTTTTGAAGAATGTATTTGTTACACAAAGTAAGGGGGATCGTCATTGTGATAGATATTGGATTTGTATACCGTAACATAATGTGAACTTATTTATCTGACTATTTTGCTGGTCTAATCTGCCAGTAATTTTGTCAGAATGGATAGATAATATTAATGACAAATATATATCATAGATGATTTAATTGATTAGAGAATTTGTACTTATCTCTTCTTTGAGTTAATCACTGAAATATATTTACTAAGTAGTAGGCTTGGCAGTACCAAATACTTTGGTTTTATGATTTTTGGTAATACATATTTCATTATGTACAGCATATATTTTGACCTTGAGCTACAAATATTTTACTCGTTCCTGCCTTGAAGCACACCTCTCTGTGGAAACTCTACAGGCAGATTTGTATTCTTTTTTTTTTTTTTTAAGAGAGGGACAGTGAGAGAAAAAGAGAGAATCAATTTTAGTTTTTTGTGTAGCTTTCATTGCTCCTACACTCTGTTGTGTACATGGCGCTGGGGTATGAACTCCCATCCTTTCACATGCCAGGCAAGTGCCATAACCACTGAGCCACTATACTTTTAACATGGATATGTTTTACATGTCCAATGGAAGGCAGTTTGTGCTAAGTGTGCCTTTAGTACCAAGTTTTTATATGTAAGAGTCTAATAGTACAGTCTTGTAGAATTGCTTAAGGACTAAGAGAAAAATCAGTTGCAAAAGTCAAAGGTGCAATTTATGTGTGGCATTTCTATGATACTATATAAGCCTGTAATTGAAGAATTTGTTTATTCTAAACCTTTCTGTGAGACACTGTTTTAAGAAGATTAGATCTTTATATTAGATATCTCGTTAAAAACAAACTGGTAGACCCAGGTGTGGTAGTCCATGCCTATAATCCCAGCAGCTTGGGAGACTGAGGCAGGAGGATTGATTGCAAGTTTGAGGCTAGCCTTGGCAACTTAGTGAAACTCTCAGAATTGCAAAGGACTGGGGGTATAGCTCAGTAGTAAAGTGTCCCTGGGTTCACTCCCCAGTTTAAAAAAAAAAAAAGCTGTTAACTGGTAGAAGCATGATTAATATTGACAGGCATTCCAAATGTCTGTAGCTTTAAACTATCTTTAATGCTGAAAGCAAATTCGATTTTTTTCTTTTCTTTTTTTTTTAAATTTTTGTTTTTTTAAAGAGAGAGGACGAGAGACTGAGAGAGAAAATCAATTTTATTTTTTCATCTGGCTGTTGTTTCCCTGACACTTAGTTGTTGTGTAAATGGTGCTGGGGTGTGAACCCGGGTCTTTGGGCATGCCAGGCAAGTGCTCCAACCACCCAGCCACTGCTCCAGCCCTGAGTTTTGTTTTCTAAGTGGGGCTATAAGCAGCCTCTGAGGGATATCTATTACATTATATCTAATTTAAAGTTTATAAAACATTACAAACAGATAATGGTAGTAAACGGTCTACTATATTTTATACATATACATATATGTGTGTAGTATGTATTTGTTTATGTGTATGTATATATGATTCTACTTCGTTACATAGCCTATTTTGCTACCATGGTTGAATTTTCTGATGACTTTAAAATGATAACAAAGAATATTATGACTAACAGAATTCACTTACTGTATGAGTAATAATTGTCTAGTTAATATCATTTGAGGCATAAATGTAAAAATTTCCCTTGAAAGCATAATTATACATAAGATGTTTTGTGTGATCTGAGAATGTTGAGTTTATTCAGTATACACTAAACTTTTCATAACAAATGTTTTTGATGTACAAGATGGAAGTCTTGATTTTTTTTTTTTTTTTTTTTTTGCCAAACCCAAGATTATGTTCTTATTATTAAAATAAAACCTGAAAGCTGGGCACAGTGACATGTGCCTGTAGTCCCAGCTAATCAGGAAGATTGCTTGAGCCCAAGAGTTTTAAGGCCAGCATGGGCAATATGATGGCCTTGTATTTTAAATTAAAAAAAAAAAAATAAAACCTATAGTTTAAAAAATGAAAATGAAAACTTTCTGTTGAATTTTTGGTAAATGTTCTGTACATAAAGTTGCATAAATATAATGAGGATTGTATACAGAAGAGTTTGAGATACTCCAACTTTTCAACAAATCAAATTGTCCATTCATTTAAAATTTCTTAATTCTTAAATCATTCCATCCAATTTTTTCAGTGTTTTGTTATTTATATCTAAGCTTTTATGCTACTATGGGGGTAGATTTTCATAAGTCCTCTCCATGATCACCAATTTTATACTATAGAGAATTTGAAGTTGACTGCACTTTTAACTCATCTGTTGGGAAAGTTTTTGTAGAAACTCCTTGACTACACTTAAACATGAACCAATTCAGCACATATTATTTGGAAATTATTTACTAGAGCTTTATCGAGAATGACTATTCCCTAAAAGCATACAGTGTTAGCACTTTATTTAAAAAAAATGTTTTGCAAATATAAATATTTTCTACCCACATATAAACTAGTTTTTAACTTAAAAATTTTAGACTGATCAGAAGAAAGAAGCTGTTGCTCCTGTGCAAGAAGAATCAGATCTTGAAAAAAAAAGGAGAGAAGCTGAAGCATTGCTTCAAAGCATGGGGCTAACCACAGAATCCCCCATTGGTAAGGATAAGAATATATCCATTTATGAGAGATAAATATATAGTCTGTTCAGCTGAGACATAGTTAGATGAGTGAGTTAACTTGATATATTTTGCATATTTTCCTTATTTGTATCTCAATCATTAATCTTATTTATTTGGAATTGCCTTTTTTTCCCCCAGATGTGCTAGTACATGGTTATTTTGTTTGAAAGAGTTGCAAGATTAATTATATTAACATATACCAAGACACCAATTGACTCTTCTTAATAATTTATTTCAACATATATTTGTTGAGCAAGTTTTGTGTGACATACTGTGTTAAGCTCAAAGATGTCTGTTTCCTAATCTTAACTCTATTCTTTTCTGTAGGTTAAATAAATTGGGGAGATAAAATTAGCTTATTTTGGCAAGTTTGAATTGTTCTTTTTCTGGGTTATTCATTTCAATAGCTGTACTAGACCAAGATGCTGAAATAGTAGAGGTACAAAGGACAATCTGGGTTAAATATGTGAAAGCATTTAATGCTTTCTTAAAAGAGGTCTGTGCTGGGTGCTGTTATATAGTATGTAATTTAATTTAACATGGCCTTTGTCCTTCTGGTACCTAAAATATCAGGGTTAGTTTGTAGGCTAATTTCATCTAGTTAGGGGACAAGTATCAATAACTGTTGTGTGCCTGTTGTGAAACTGCAACAAAACTGTCCTTGGAGCCCTTATTTCTAAAAGGTTTCAGGATGAAAAACACTGATTACTCTCAGGTCTGCTTTGTTGTTGCTTCTTTAAGCTTATTTTCCTTTTCTTACTGGTAGAACTTGAAGACTGAAGTAAATTAATTTTTATGTCTTTAAGAAGCTTATGTTGCATATTGCTAGCTTTTTTTTTTTTTTTTTTTTTAAGGTGGTGATGTTAGGTGATATTAGGGTTCAAACCCAGGGCCTCATGCATGCTAGGCAAACATTCTGCCACTGATCTGTATCCCTATCCCAACATATTGCATTTTTATTTTTTGTTTTTTAACAAAAACAATTTTACTAAAACATAAGATTTACAGACGACAGACATTTCCATACAGAATGGTCTCAAGCTTTTTTTTTTTGATAGGGGAATCTACACCTGACAGCAGAGTCACAGTGTTATTAGTGAGGGCTGTGATGTTTGTTTAATGTTCCCATTTTGGTTCAATCAAGTTTGTCCATCTACAGAGTTTAAATAAAGTTAACTTGGCTAGAGAGCATATTCTAAAGAACTGGTTAGCTACTTTTTTTTTTTCTTTTTTTTTCTTTTTCAGGGCTGAGGATCAAACTTGGGGCCATCCCCAACCCCTGATTAGCTGCTTTTAACATTGCAATTAGATCACCATAAAAGGGGAAGAAAGGAGCCCATAAAATTAAAATAAAACTACTTTTCCTCTCAAAATAAATAAGATAAAAACACCCATACCCCTGGCAGCTAATCCTGACAGTTACCTTCATTCACAGTGCTTTATACTTAAACCATGATGGGGAAAATGAATAAAAGCAGAGACTCATTGCTTTTAAATGTTTCACAACAATCCAGATGATACTTCTAGCCTTGGCTCATGCTTTACAACAGTAAATCAGGACAAAATATAGATTTACTTACTAATGTGCATTTAATCACTAAAGGACTGAAGATGTCTGGGCTTTTATTCTGTAATGTTTCTATTAAGACTATGTCCACTAAATGCAAACAAAAAAGAAAGAAGTCTTGACAGAACATGAGAAGTGAGGCACACTTTATGATCAGATCAATTTAATATTATTCATGGCACATAGCCTAGTCCATGCTCTAGCTGTTTCAGTGGCTTGGGCTTCATGGGTCTTCCATTGGTCCACTACATCATTTGCTAATAGGTCATCTGGATTAGGAGCACTTAACAAAGCCTGGATTGATAGCAGAACTGTGCAGATCTGCAGTGCTGGGAACCATTTATCTTTCAGTATATCTAAACATACTCTTCCCAACTTGTCTACATTAGGATGATAAATTTTGGTCATGATACATACTTTAGGTACTGCTGTTGGGTATTCTTCTGGAAGGAATAGTTCAGGTTTAAAAGTCCCTCCCTCAAAGGGAGAATCCTGAGGGCCAGCAATGACCACAAGGAAATAATGGGTATTGCTTTCATCTGGTTCTGCTTTAATGCCAGGAACTAGTTCTGCCAACAAACACTGGGTTTCCTTGATGATCCTGCGGGGCAGCCCAGCCATCTTGTCAGATCCCAAGTTCAGTCTCTGGTTTCGTCTCTGGCTCTGCTTGCCTCAACATGAGTCAATATTGCATTTTATAAAAGCAAGTAAATCATAGCACTTTTTGTTATCCAAACCACATTCCTTGTTATTTGTTAGTTGTATAGTCCTTGAGTGCTTACTTTTTTGTGTGCGCCATTAGTGTTGTTTATTTATTTATTTATTTATTTTTGATATCAAATCTCACTAAGTTGTTCAGGCTGGCCTTGAACCTGTAATCCTCCTGCCTTAGCCTCCCAAATTTCTAGGATTGCAGGCAAGTGTAGGCCACAGCATCCAGTATAATGCTTGCTTTTGTTTTTATTTTTTTTTTTTAGGACTTCAGTTTCACTGAATTTACTTGCTCATGTTTCTTAATTCATGACCCAACTCTTTCACTCTTTCATTGCTTCTTAAAAGATCATTCATTTTTTTTTTTTTTAAGAGAGAAGGACAGTGAGAGAGAAAGAGAGACAGAATCAATTTTTGAGTTTTTCCATGGCTTTCGTTGCTCCGATGCTTAGTTGTGTACGTGGGTGCTGAGGTTTGAACCCGTGTACTTGTGCGTGCTGGGCAAGTGTGGTAGCCGCCAAGCTACTGCTCCAGCCCCACAAGATCATTCTTTATGGATCTGTTTTTTTCATTCTTTCCCCATCTCCAATTCTGTTCTCCTTCCTACTGGTGCATTAATTGCCCACTCCTGTGTTTTTAACATACATATGTCCTTTTTGTCTGTCCTGTGTGTGTTCACATTTTTCAAAGGGTTTTGTATATGTATGTATAAAACAGATTTCATATACATAAGTGACCTCGTGTTGTTTGTCTCATTCTGTTTATTCTCTGTTGCTACATACATATCTAGTTATTTCTGACTGATAGGTAGTATCGCATAGTATTTTCCCAGAGTTATGCGCTTAGATTGCTTTTCTCTCTCTGTTTTGCTACCCTAAGCCACACTGCAAAGAATATATTCTTTTCCCTTGAGGACTAGAAGAGTTTCTTTGGGGTATATGACCAAGAATTGACTTGCCATGTTATTATGTATAGGCTTACTTAGGTTCTGCATACCACTCTCAAGAATAGCTAAAAAGTTTACTGCCCCACTACCAGTGGGTGCAAAACTGTTTTACATATCTACTTCATTTCTGGATATTATCCACCTGATTTTTTCCAACTTCTGGATGTAAAGGGATAATATGCCCAAAATGTCTTAATATTCATTTATTTGATTACAGTGAAGTTGACCATCTTTACATATTAATCATTCAGGTTTTCCTTACGTGAAGTTACATATTTGTATCCTTTCTTCTGCTTATTATTGAGATTCTCTTTATTCTTTTTTCTTTCTTTCTTTCTTTTTTAATCTTTTTCTTTTTTTTGTACCGGGAATAGAACCAAGGTACTCAAGCAGGTTAGGCCGGTGCTCTACCACTGAGCTACATCCCCAACCCTGTAGTTCTTTATTTTTTGATTTGTAGACTTCTCATATATTTTGTCTGGTTTAGTCTTTTTTTCTTATCAATTTTATTCAGTTTTTCATGTGCCCTTCATTGCTCCAATACTTTGTTGTGTACATGGTGCTGGGGTTTGAACTTGTGTCTTTGTGCATGCCAGGCAAGTAAGTACAGCCCCCGTTTAGTCTTTAAAAAGAAAATACCTCTTCCTAATCTATTAACTGATAACTCTATTTTTTTCTTTTATAAAGAGAGAGGGACAGTGAGAAAGAGAGAGAAAGAAATAGAGAATCAATATTTTTTTTTTATTTAGTTTTTCATGTGGCTTTCATTGCACCAACACTTCGTTGTGTACGTGGTGATGGGGTTTGAACTCGCGCCCTTGTGCATGTCAGGCAAGCGCCATAACCACTGAGCCACCACTCCAGTCCCTGTTAACTCTATTTTTAGTATCCTTTTAGAACAGAATCTTTTCTTTTATATGGCCAAATCTACCAATTATAACCTTTTTTAAAATTTTCTTTAAAAAGAAATCTTAGATTGAAGATGAAAATATATTTTCCTACATTATTTTAGTTTACAAAACAAACCCATATTATGGTGATGAGATCCAGCCTAATTTTTCTCCAAATAGCTAGCTTATTTTCTCTATCACTTACTACTCTTTCACCCATCCTCCACTGATACCTGGTGTTCACTTTGTCCTACAATAAGTTCTCTTATATTCATGGACAATTTTGTGCAGTTTTCACTACGGATCTGTTTGTCTGACTCTACATAATTAACCTAGTTTTAATTACTGTGGCTTTGTATTATATCCCAATTTCTGATATAGAAAATCATCCTCTTCCTTTGTTCCGTTTTCAAAATAGCCCTAGTTTCACATTTCTTCCCCTCAAAAAATTGTTTTTCCCAGAAATCTTACCATCTGTACCATCATGTTTTTAATATTTCTAAACTTAAAACGTCCTCTACAATCACTACTCAGTTTCTCCTTGAAGAGAATAGGCCTGTTGGTCTGTAGAATATCTCACCTCCTGGATTTTTCTTTTCTTTCTTTCTTTTTCTTTTCTTTTTTTTTTTTTTTTTTTTTTTAAGAGAAAAGGACAGTGAGAGAGAGACAGGGAATCAATTTTTATTGAATTTTTCACATGGCCTTCATTGCTCTCACACTTAGTTTTGTACATGGGTGCTGGGGTTTGAACCTGTGTACTTGGGCTTGCTGGGCAAGCGCTGTATCCACCGAGCCACCACTCCAGCCCCACCTCCTGGATTTTTCTGATGGCTTTCTCAAATTTAATTTTTGTTCCTTTATCCCTTGTATTTCCTGTCAATTGGAAATTATAGCAAAAGCTTGACTTAATTCAGACTGAATACCTTTTCAAGAATATCTCATAGTTGATGCTGCGTAATTTATATTGTGTCATAACAGCACATTTATTCAATTGTTGAGCATTAGTGATGCTAAGATTGATTATCCAGCTATGATTGAGAGAGCCAGATCTTTCCATCATAATTACTCTTTTTTTTTTTTTGGAGAGCTGAGAATCGAACTCGGGGCCTTGCGCATGCTAGGCAAGTGCTCTGCCACTGAGCTAAATCCCCAACCCCTATAATTCTTTTGACTAATGGGTAATATCTGAGGGTGATTCTTTGGTACCATGTGAATATTCATTTTTCTATCAGTTTTTTTTTATCATTGATCTTATCTAAGTCAGTTATTTAAAAGTTGCAAAATTGTTTTGTAATTCCAACCATTCCTTCTACATTCATTGGCTGAAGTTCTTCTGTAAATGTTTGATATCCCTCAACAACTAGACCTCTTTGTTCATCCAAAGTGCACTGCCTATTAGGAAAACAGCAGACTTGTTTTGTTGCAGTTTTATTATATTATCCTTTTTATTACCTACCCTTATAAGTCACAGAGCACCACTTCTATCTATTGGAAGAGAATCATTAAGTCCAACCACATTCTTGAATTTGTGGACATTCTTAAAACCACCAAAATATTTACAATGAATTCACAAGTCTCTTCATATTTTGGGATGATTACATTTTTCCCCTTTTAATGTATTAATATGGTTAATATTGATAGAGTTTTTAAATGTAAAAGCATTCCATTCTGGAAGTAACCCAACTTGGTTATAACATATACTTCTTGTGTATGTTGCATTTTTGTTTGATAGTATTCAGGAATTTTTCATCAATACTCAGAAGCACTTCTCTGTAATTTTTTTCCTTTTACTTTATTTTGCCTGGATTTATTATAAGGGTTCTACTAGCTTCATTAAATGAGTTATATGGTTTTCCACCTTCTCCTATTCTCTGGAAAGGTTGTATAATTTTGAAATTATCTATCAATATTTGTTAGGAATTTCCCTTAAGATTATTTGGGTTCTTGTATTAGTTTTGGCATTTCATTTCTTATAGGAAATTATTCATTTCAAATAAGTTTTTTAGTTTTTTGGGGGGCATATAGCTATTCATGATTGCTTTGTAATTTTTTATTCTCATTATACATAAAATTATTTTTTCCTTTTCCTTCATACTCACCTACTTTTCTTTTTTCTTTCCTATGCTTGGGATCAAACCCAGGGTCTTGCACATGCTAAGCAAGTACTTACCACTGAGAGACAGCCCCAGCCCTACTTACTTATATTTTCTTCTTTTTATTTTTTTAGCTAAAGGTTTTTTCCCCCCCGAATAACTGGCATTTTTGTTTTTCTTACCACATGTCTTGTTCCCAAGCTCTTCTATTCATGTACCAAAGGTTCTGAGTGATCCATGAGTTTAACTCAAATCACATTTTTATAATCCTGTCAGAAGACACAGATCAAAGATTAATAATTGATATAAGCCACATTTGATTTAGAATTTGGATGTAACGGTATTTAAGTTGCGTGTTAAATTTCACTTTATGCTGAAAGACAAATGAACCATAAGTAAAGGAAGTGTAACTGGCTTTTGGAATTTTTTTTTTTTTTGTTCTACATTTTTTTCAATCCTTAGGATAAAAATCACATTTCTTATACCTGATAACAAGTATGCTATTTAAACCCAGGAAGAAACTGTAGAATTAGTTTTTCTAATAAGTTTTCCTAAGTGTTGAAATCCCATAGAATATCCCTAAAAGATGTGTGGCTTTGATTGATAAATGAATGGTATTTGTGAAATATGATTTTTGGTGCCCATATTTGTAAGATTTCAACCTATGCAAATGGGAGAGTCTTTCAAGCAGAAGGAATTTGAGCAATGACATGAACCTTGAAAAGATTAAGGTGTACTGAGAAATGTCAAGTGATTCATTTTGCCTGGTTGATAGAGGAGAAAAAATACTGGAAATGAAGGGTGAACTTAGATTTGGGAGGAACTCTTGGGAAGTCACACAAAGGTTTTCTACCTAGGAAAAGGGGTGTGATCAGAGCTCTTCTTACCTCAGCTTTTTTAGCCGAACATGGTGGTGCTCACCTGTAATCCCATTACAAGGTAAGTCAGAAGGATGGCAAGTTTGAGGCCAGCCCCAGCAACTTATAAAGACCCTGTTTAAAAACAAACAAAAAAGGCTGGGGATGTAGCTCAGTGGTAGAGTGCTCCTATGTTCAATCCCTAGCACCCCTTTCCCCCCAAAAAAACAATCATCAGCTTCTCTCTCTCTATTTTAATGAGGGCTGGGATAGACATTTTACATGACCATAATCTGATGATATAACTAACATGGGATAAATATATAATTTTTATGTGATTTGAAATGAACCCGATATATTTAGTTTTCCTTTGATACAATGAAAACAATTTGAAACATTGCTTTCTGAAATTCATATCTCTAATATTTATTTAGTTCTGCTTTTAAAATATTTATTCATATATTAATTTAAACAACATTTATTGAGCACCTTTAACAAACCAGGCTTGGGGATGGGCTTCTGAATAATACAGAGAAATGCCTTGCTGTTTTGGAACTTATGATGTTCCTGTCGGAGAGATAATTATGATGATATAATAGAGTGAGACTTTGAGGGGTGACATTAGGGTGTTCAGGAAGAGCTATGTGAAAGGTAGACTTATAAAGTGAGATCAGTAGGAGCCAGCCATGCTAAGGTTGAGAGGAGGAACATTCCGTATAGAGGGAGTCGTGAGCACAGAGTTCCCTAGTAATAGGTCTAGTTAAGCTGGTGTGGTTGCATTGTTACCCAGAGCAGAGAGAAGAGCAGAAGTGGATAGAGGCCAGGTTGTATAGGTCCTCAAATGTGACAGAAGGAGTTTTCATAAGAGGGTTTTTAAACAGAACAGTACCTTAGATGGTTCATGAAACTGAACTGTTAGAGATTAAAGGCTGACTTGTTTTAATCATAACTGTAAGCAGCCTTCAGTTACCAGTTTTATAGCTTCTCTCAGGGAACTCTGATTTTTGAGAGCTGACTTTGAGAAGTTATATATTATTATCAAATATAATTTAAAAAATATTCCTTAATGAACCATTTTTAGCCAATAACAATTTTAGCTTAATCAAGTAGAGCTAGGAAAAAAGTCTTTTTAGCTGAGGTAAATATAGTATTAGTACTGTATTTTTATATTCATGTAATATATACATGTTTAGACTAAACTTTAGAAAGGTGCACTCAGAAATCATTCTTTTGGTATTTCTTCATGCCAACTTTTTTTAAAAAAATAGAGATATGAGAAAGGAAGGGAGAATGAAAGAAGAAAAATATTGCCAAGTTTCAAAGTATTAGTGGAATACTATAACTAGTTAAACCAGGGAGAGACATTGTAGCAAAATAGCTACTTTTTTTTTTTTTTTAAGAGAGAGGGACAGTGAAAGAAAGAGAGAAACAATTTTTATTTAATTTTCCAATGCCTTTCATTGCTCTGAGACCTTATGTATATGTGGTGCTGGGATTTGAACTTGCGTACTAGTACATGCAGGGCAAGTGCTGTAACCACTGAGCCACTGCTCCAACCCAAATTAGCTACTTTTTAAAATAAAATTGTGTTTTATAAATGTGAGCTTTTTAAAGATTTAAACTTTTTCTATATTTGGATTAGTTACTAGAGGGAAAGTGGGGGAAATGAAATTTTACTTATCGTTTTATAAGTGTACTATTAATAATAAAAATTTTTTACAGATTACATGGTATTGCATTTTTTTAAGAGATAGGAGTATTTTCTTGATTCAGTATCAGTGTCTATCATATACTATTTGACTTGAGAGTTTTTAGCTATCAGTAATTAAGAGATTCAGTTCTCAAGAGGATAGAACAGCTTAGGGGAGCAATAAAAAGTATGCTTTGAAAAAGATGTCAAATGTTATTGTTTTGTTTTAGCTCATGATAGTTATTTGAAATTTTAAATGAACACATATGAGATTATATTTACCAAAATAGCTTAAATTGGTTAATATTAAATCCAGAGTCTCTTCAAATAGCTAGGGAAATGAAGATAGGACCTGCTGCTCCTTTCTCAGATAAAGTTAACACTGCGGCTAGGATTTTAGCATTTAAGTTTCCTAGTCAGATCTCTAGACATCTTTTCCTTTGAGTTTCTGATTTCTAAACCATTTTCCATCTGTTATTAGCAGATTTACCATTATAATGGCATCTGGATTCATTGCTAAAGGCCTCATGAAGATTTTACTGTCTTTAGAAAATTAAGCTAAATGTGTTTCATAATCCTTAAAATACATGCCTAAAGCTCCAGTATTAATGTCCAGTGTTTGTTTATACAGATAAAAGCTAGGCTGTGACTATTAAGGTTTTTGTTTGTTTTTTGCAATAACGCACAATTTTTTTAAAAAAACCTATTTTTTTATAATGACCCAGGATATATACTTGGCTTTCTTTTCATGATATAAGTACTCCATGAGTACTTATTAATTGTTTTAGATTATAGAAATATTAAAGTGTTGCTAGAATACTCAAGAGTTTGTTAAAAACATTTTTCTAAAATGGATTTTCCTTTTTTATTAAAAAGAATTTATTTTTTTTAAAAGAGATACTACTAATAAAACCTTTCTTACCTTTTGTTTGCTGCTGAATTCTGATTTATGTGCTCATTTGACTGCTTTTTTGTCCCAAGATTGTTAGGGGCAGAATCTCTTGCATTTTTATTTTTATCCCTGGTGCCAGCACAGGCTAGACACTTACATATTTGTTCAGTTGTTATTATGTCATTTGTTTTTCCATCTGGTAAGGCCAGATAAAAGCTATCCTTCTTTAAGACAGTAACAACATCTAAATCTTGTTTAAATACGTGGTATAAATTGAAATTTAAGTACTTTATAAAATTTAGGGCTTGACTTTTTTCTTTGACAAAACTTAAATATCCATTCTTAAGAAGGTAAGTTTAGGTACAGCTTTCAAAATATATCAAACATGGAGTTCTTTTATATGAATGATTTTTTAAAAAAATAACATTTCTTTCTGTGTTTATAACTACAATTTAACCATTCTTGTAATGAAAACAGATATTATCAGTTGCTCTGTATTCTTACACTGTATCAATAGAGTAGAATACATTGATTGCTATAATTTATTATCTGAATTTTCTTAGAAATAAAATAAATGTGCTAGTCAAAAAGTAGTGCTTCATTTTTTTCCCTTTCCTTGCAACTTTTAAATATTTTATATTAGAATTTTAAACAGAATACTTTCCATACTACCTGGTCATTTTTTCAAATGTAGCTTAATTTTTACAAATTTTTCTGAGAAACAGAATATTGGTTCCTTATGGTATTTTAATACTATAAAAATTTTTATTTTTTAAAAAATTTAATAGTCTAAATTGCATTGAAGAGATTATTTGATCTTCATTGTCAGGAAAAGGGGAATATGGAAGGGGAGAGATGTTAACATTTAAAAGCATTAATATTTAAAGCAACATCTTTCAGAAGGACAAAAAGCAAGGTATAAATAGTTAAATGTTCACATTCTAGTCTGTGAACACATGTATCCACAAGGGGGCATAATTGTAATGTGGGCTGTGTTTGCGTACTGAGTATCCTTGATGAGCTTGAAGAGAATTCTCAACTTTGGGTAATTTCAAAAGCCCACTCCTTCTGTTTCACTGTCTTCTACCAGTGCTCCCACTCCATACATTGGCTTTCCTTGGCTGTGTGCCTTTTCTGGGTTCTTCCTGGTAAAAGCCTCTTCTTGCCAGAAGCTTTCTTTTACTTGTAAAATAATTGATCTGTCACCATCCTTCATCCTTGAGACTTCTGTATAATTCTGATTGATTGACCCAGACTTAATGCTAATTCTAAATCTAGGTGCATTTCTCTGAGAATATTCTGGTTGTTTCTTCACAGGCTAAAAGAAGCAGTATTAATTTTGTATCCTTAGTAGGCCACAGTCTTAACTGGCTGGGAAGACCTTCTTGGTTGACTTACTGCCCTAGAAAATTAGAGGGTCATAGTCTTTCAGTGTCTTATGTGATCAGTGAATTCCATGGAAGAAGGTTTTTTGTTTTGTTTTGTTTTTAAGAGAGGAGGACAGTGAGAGAGAGAGAGAGAGACAGAATTAAATTTTATTGAGGTTTTCACATGGCTTTTGTTGCTCTGGCACTTAGTTGTGCATGTGGGTGCTGGGGTTTGAACCCGTGAACTTGCGCATGCCGGGCAAGTGCCATAACCACCGAGCCACCGCTCCAGCCCCTAAGAAGGTTTTTTCCCCCCATTTTCATATTTCTCCCTTAGTTCTCAGAGAAGGGAATAGTGGTATCTTTTTGCTCTATACTCCTAGGAGGGGCTAACATTCATTATCATACTCATTTGTTTATGTTAATTCCTTTATTTTATACCATTTAAAGTCTGTTTTAGGCTATTTTATATACAAAACTGGAGTAAAGTTAATCTGATTGAACCTCTGTTCTTGTTAAGCAAATCATATTTCAGACACTTAGCAAAAGCTCAGTTTTGTGTTTACCTGCTTGAGGTAATTGCAATTTCAATATTTCATACTGTATTTTTGTATATTTTGTTAGATTACCAAACCCATTGTGCAGCACATGTAAACCCACTTTCATGTGTTTGTTGAGAGTAGTATAGTGGCATTGCCTGATTGCGTAATCATTCTGTTTGAATTTGAAATTTTTCAAGACTAATTGGGCTAAAATATGGTACTCAATAACGTGGTGGTTAAAATGTGGTACTATTTCTTATTGTCTTTGTGTGTGTGTGTGTGTGTGTTAACACTCCACCTTTTACAATGATAGATTTGGTTTTTCTAGTGTAGTCCTTTCTGTGGTATCTTGCAAGATGAAGTTATTGGGCTAGATAATGGCTAAGAGTCTTATGAGTTCTCTCCATTGGCTGTCTTTAAATTATCTTTCAGCACAAAGAATATAGTTCTTGGATGAGGTGTTTTTTAAATCTAATTACAAATATGAAGCCATGTTGATTTATTTTGCCTAAGAAACCATTGATACTTTAGTAGCGTCACTCTCTTGACTTACTCTATTTTCGAAACTTTTATTTCAAAAACTGACTAGGTCAATGTCTCTATTAATGTATGCATAATTACTGTTTAGCCTGTTCCTATAAAAATTTTTGTTAACATTTTTTTAATGCAGCTTTAACCAAGTAAGATTCTGTTGAACTTGTTGAGTGGAATCATTGATCCTTGAGATCACCAGAAAGGGAGAAAGGTGTATTAAACTGGAAAAGGACTCTGTAGTTCATAATAAGTAGGTTGGTAGGAATTTTACTGTTTTCCTCTAATCTCTCTAATAAGTATACTATAAAAATTATTTTCTCAAGTATGAAGTTAAGCATGTAAAAAATATAGAATTTCTTCTTTTTTTAAAAGAAGACTTCTTTTTTTATTTTTTTTTTTTCAGAGAGAAAGAGAATCAGTCTTACCCATTTTTTCATCTGGCCTTCACTCCTCCAGTACATAGCTGTGCATGTGGTGCTGGGGTCCAAATCCTTGTCCTTTCACATGTCAGGCAAGGGCTTCTACCACTGAGTCACCACTCTAGCCCCCAGAATTTCTTCTTTGAAAATTTTTAGTGTGAAAACATGGTGGTGCCTCACTATAATTAAGTAAACATTTATTTGTGTGTACAGCCCAGTAGGCAAGCAACTGTTAAGTAACACTCTATTCCTGTATCAGTTCTTAGATTAAGGGAAAGCATTACAGTGAGAAATGGACAAAATGATGGCCATTAATATTTTTACTTTAGCTGTAAGTCATTTTTAGCTACTTTGAATAATATGTACAACACCTAGCACAGTGCCTGCCATCTGCACATGAATTATACTAAGTTCTCTGTTTATGACATTTTAATTGTTTCTGAAATATTTAATCACAACTTCAGAAACATTGGTTATATTTTTATTGTCCTTTGTAATTTAAACAAGAGTTAACCTCTGTATCTCAGGGAACCAATATTCTAGTTATGATTGTTTAAAAAATCTTAGTGGTAACCAATAGAATTTGCTGTTGAGAAAATAAAGGATGATCACTTTTGTATCTGTGTGTAGTTTATTATACTATTTTTGTAAGTTTTGTTAGATTACCAAACCTTTTATTTTTTACTGCAGCATATGTAAATATCTGAACCCTTAAATAATCTTAAGGGCTCAGTGAATGTGACTTCTAAAAACACAGGTGTTCAAATACATACTTCTTTAGTTCCTATGTAACTAGGAACATACCTTTTTCTCAGTAAACTACCAAAAGAGGGATTTTAGTTCAATATCTGATATATTAGTCACTTAATATTGTACATTGAAAAATTGTTTTAAAAAGATGCTTGGGACTGGGGGCATTTATGGTAAAATTTAACCAGAAGATGGCAGTGATGATCCTTCTATGCTTCCTGCAACGGTAATCACAAAGTTTTTAAAATGTCCTGGCATGAAAAATGCACGTTCAACTGCTATTATATAATGCTAAAAGTTGACGATTTAGGCGAAAGTGTTTGTATTTTATATACTATGAAATATGTGTGTTTTCTATAAGAAGGGATTAAGAATATTTTGGGTGTCTGTATCTTTGTCTGTACACTTCAGTTTTTTCTGAATACTGGGGTAAGGAAGTTACCATAAGTCTTGCCTTGTTTGCATGCATCACTTTATGTTATGCATCATGTGTAGAAGGCATGCTATTTTATGGCCTGTTGGCATTTTTCACCCAAATTGCTGGAAACTAATGGACATTTTAAAGGAGCCATTCTTTTAGTTGCAATCATTTCTCTAAATTGCCCTTTTTTTTTTGCTAGGTGGAAAAATGGAATAATATGAGATATTAATTTTTGAAAGAAAAGTTAAGTAAAATTAGCATTTTAAAATCTTGGAAAACCAGAGATTAAATGACTTAATGAAGCATATTAATGAAGCATATTTCTGGGTATTAATTTTGGAAGTGATGGTAAATAATACTTATAATCTGGTGGTCTTAAAAATAAGAAATTAGAAGGGGAGAAGGAATGTTCTCCTTTGAAAATTAGTAGCCACATTTGGTGATGAATGAGATGAAGATGCATCCTTCCATTACCTTGACATTTTAAATGTTTAAAATATGAGGTCCAAATGCATTTTGCCAAACAAATTGCATGAATCTTCAGCATGCATTGTTAACGTTGTCTTTTCTCCTTTCTTTCTACTGTTCATTTTCATTCATATATTTTATTTTTTGGTTTGCCATTATTTTTTCCTTTTTTGTTAACTACTTCATGTTAAATTATTTTTAAAACGTCATAAGCTGAGCAACCTCTCCGTGTAGTAACAGCGGATACCTGTCTGTTTCACTATTTAGTCCCACCTCCTATGTCTCCATCTTCCAAATCTGTGAGCACACCAAGTGAAGCTGGAAGCCAAGACTCTGGAGATGGCGCCGTGGGATCTAGGTAGGGTAATTTTCTTTAAATATTTTAATGATAGAATATATTTAGTGTCAATCCTGTCAATGCTTTAGGGATCCTAAATAGTTGTGTTGAGTTAGTTTTAACATGTTAAAATCTAAACGAAGTAGAAATTCTGGTGTAACCTCGGAGAACTTTTTAAAATAATATTTTAATTTTCATAGTTTAGTACTAGTTAACTGATTTTACAATTAAAAATCGAATTGTTAATTCAAATACTTTCTACTTAAGTGTTATATTTTCCTATTATGTGAAAGTTTTGGTAATAAATAATGTAAAACCTTTGTTATGCTTAATTCTCCATTCAGTAAAGTGAAAACTAAACAATCAGTTAAGCAGTTCTATTAAATAACTTATTCTGGTGAGAAAGATAGAAAATAATGCACAAAATGTCAAGAATAAGAAATAACTACCAAGGGATCATTGAATGTTTACTGCCAAGTTTTGTTGAACTTGCATCTTACTTGTAAAATTATATTTCATGTTTGTTTTAAGATTCTGCATACATGTTGGGACTTGCTTTTCAAAACTGTCGTAAGATTTTAGCTTTGTTCCAGAGATCATGTTGGGAAAATTATTATTACTTATTTGTGTGTGTGTGTGTGTGTGTGTGTGTGTCTCTTTCTCTGTCTCATACATACACACACACACACCCCATAATAGTAAATCTTTATCATACTTTTTGACTTCTTATTACAGTTGAAATGAAAGTAAGCACAGTTACTCAAAATCCACAGCTGATTCAGAATCTTTACTTTGAGCCAGGAAGTTAAATATTCTTCCCAGGAAAAATCACTTAACACAAACTTGTTAATAAAAATTCAACTATTAGAAGTTTTACCTTTTTTGTGCCTGAGTGCCTGTAATTGGAGATATAAGCAAGTAATGAGTATCAAAAAGAGAGGACAAGAAAAAAGGGGACTGGATGATTCATAAAGTCAATACTTTAATCAGTTCTTGAATATTCAGGTTATTAACAATGAAAAGGTACAGCAACTTATCAGTTTGAAATGAAGATTTCCTTTCCAAAAATTGCAAATTTAGCAATACTGCTTTTGGGGGTCAATGCCATAACTCTCTCAGAAAAATCAAAACTATTTTTAAAGTTATTCATCAATAAATATTTATCAAATTGCTGATATTGTGCTACATACTATAGTTCAACATTGAAAGTAAAATGTTTAGGACTCTACTTTTATTTATACATTCTCATGATAAATATATCATTAATTTAAAGATACTGTTTGCTTTAAAAAAAAACTCTTAGTATTTTAACATGTTTAAGTGTAAAATGTAGATTTTTTTATCATGAATTATAAAAAATGAGAATAGGTAGTTTAATATCTTTAGAGGCATTTGTTCTTATTAGAGAAAGAGTCAAAATTAGTTGTATTAGTTTCTAAGTATAACAGGAGAGAGGAAATCCCTTTTTTTTAATAAGGTGATCTTATATCTCTTATCATGTATCTTAGTACATACATTGTCATCTTTGAGAACACGTACTAAACTTTGCAACATTAATTTTCAAGAGGACTAGGTATATTCATTTTACATACAACAGTGGATAACTGAATTCCACTGAAGCATCTCAAGATTCCATAAAGGAGAGATAGTTAATGTTGTAGTTAGTGATATTGGTAGTAAAATAATGCATTTTACTCCTATTCTCTAAATACCTACGTGGTATTTAGAGAATACTCAGATCTGGGAATGAAACAGAATGAAGTCATATTGAGCAGGAATGATGATAACAGAAGAAGAAAGACAGAGGAAATATCACAGGAAAGTGCATGAACATGAATAAGATACATGCATATGTACAGTCAACTCCATTAATTGGCCAAGACAGTCTAAGATTAGTATACAAAAGAGTATAAAAAGATTAGATATTACAAAATATATCTAAACATGTCTGAACCACTCTTTCTAAATGCTGATAATTTCTGTTGGAACTGGTGGTAATTTACTAATAAGTATAAAAGCCTGTAAGAAGAGAGATTTTTCTAACTTTGCATGTTAGGAAGTTGCATTTCATTAAGTTTCTAGTTCACTTTCTCAGACACTTCTGTTAGCTTTAAAATTTAGGTGAGAGTTATTCAGTTGGGTACTTCATGCTTGTTCCTCTTCAATTTTCAGTCAGTTTATTTCTAAGGAAATATATTGGAATTGAACTTTGTATGTCTGAAGATGTCTCTGATAAGTATAATCATGTATGTTGTGTGGTGTATTTTTAGTACTGGCTATATTTTGAGGTAAAGTTTTACTTAATTTTAGATTAAAATAATATCCTCAATGAGGAGCTTAATGTTACTTATAACAGAGCTCTTGTTTAATGTAATGGCTGTTGACAGAACATGCCGTAGACCATCACATAGAGCCCCTTTTGGTTTAACAAAGCCTAAGTAGTTTGTTGCTGTTCATTACCTAGTACAAAATAGGTCTTCACTACAGTCTCTTTTAATTGCACCCACATAACCCTGTTTAAATTCCAGTATCTTTCTTTATATTTTTTAAATGAAGGCCTTCTCTTGTTCATTTCACCTGATTGTTTTTTTGATAAATTACATAGGCAAGTAAGGTAGAGAAATCATTTGTTGTATTCAAATATTGTAGCAGCTAAAACTAGTTGTGCATTATAACTTATACAAGTGAGAAATATTACCAAATTAATAATACTAAAGTATTATGCTTTTTTATAGAAAGTATGAACATTATACAGTATTGCTAACTTTCAAGAATGTCAATATGTAAAGTGCTTTTTGTTGTAGTAGTGACTAGATTTAGCATAAGTGGAAAAGTGTAAGATATTTACCTAACAGGGAATGCTAAAGCATCACCAAATACTTAAGATAGGTATTCTCCAAAAGTTAGGTAATTCTTTTGAACATAAAATATTTTTCAAAGGAAAAAATTATTTTTTTCCTAGAGACACATCTTTAGTTGTTTGCTAAAGCAAAGGACATGTAAGCCCAAGGTGGTGCTTAACCCATAAATTATAGCAGGGTCACATTTTGGAAACTTTAACTATTTTGTGTCCCAGTGGGATAGTCTTTGGTTTTTCTTACCAAAAGGGTTATTTGTTGACTCATTTCCTTTACCAATATTACAATTACCTGCACACATTTAATTCTCTGGGCAATATTAGAATATGTTAAGATGTTTTTGCTGATTTTTTTTTTAAATTAGGAATCTTAAAACTAACTTTTATAGCCTAGCTTGTTTTCATCCATAAGTGATATATTATTTGGGTTGACCACTTTAACTGTTCTTGTCCATTGTTCAATGTTAGTTTCCCATAATCTGAAAATACTTTTTACTATTCTGCATTATATGCCTTCATCTTTAACTGTATTATGCTTATTGCATGCACTACAGCATTGAGTGACACCCAATGTGGGCTTTTTTTTTTCTTTTTGTACTAACTAAAATGTGGTTTTAATTGTGAACAGTAATTTAACTTTAGATATTCATGGAGTGTATTTGCTTGACTAACTTATGGCCTTTTTTACTAACGCTTCATGGTTGACCTACAACCATTTAGGACGCTGCATTGGGATACAGATCCATCAGTTCTTCAGCTTCACTCAGATTCCGATTTGGGGTATTGAATAGATTTATTACCTTCACTCTTTTATAATTAATTTGACTCTTTGTGAAACTGTCCTCATTTTATTTTGCTTAAATTTCTACTATTGTATAGTTAGAGTGATAGTTATATTTTACTGTGACACCTCATTTATCCTGTATTAGTGAAAGAATTATTCTGTGTACGTGGTTTTTATTAAAGTCTACTCAGATGTCCAAATTCTTTTTATTATTTCTGTATATTTCTGTGAATTTTTCTAAGATATACTAAAAACTTTGTAGACTTTTTCTAAATATATTATATATATAATTGAGCCTCTTCTAGATTATTTGATATGAATCTAGTTTTGTTTTTTTTTAAAGAGAGAGGGACAGTGAGAGAGACAGAGAAAGAAAGAAACAACTTTATTTAGTTTTTCACATGGCCTTAGTTGCTCCAACACTCAGTTGTGTACATGGTGCTGGGGTTTGAACCCAGGTCCTTGTGCTTGCCAGGCAAGCGCTGAAACCACTGAGCCACCTCTCCAGCCTGAATCTGTAGTTTTCAGAGGAACAGAAATATTAGTGTCTACACTATGGTCCCAGGTTGTTGTTCATTTATTCATTCATTAACTCATTTAGTCTAGTCTCCAATGCAAATTATAAATGTTTGCTGTTGCCATTATACTGACACAAATAGCTCTTTTCCCTGATAATTTGCAATTTCTAAAATGTGACCATACATTTGCGAATCATATTTAAAGCAAGAGTAAATAAGCCTTGCTTGAATGAAAGCATATAAGAAAAAATATGTGCTGGGCATAGTGGAGCATATCTGTAATCCCAGCATCTTGGGAGGCTGAAGCAGGAGGATTGTGAGTTCAAAGACAGCCTCAGCAACTTAGCAAGGCCTTAAGAGCAATTTGGGAAGACCTTGTCTCAAAATAAAAAAATAGAACTGGCTGGAGATATAGCTCAGTGGTTAAGTGCCCCTGTGTTTAATCCCTAGTATTAATAATAATAATTATAATAAATGAAGAAAAAAGAGAAAAATATGTGAGCTTCTCTTGTACACTAAACAGAGGCCTCTCTATTGGGGGCCCTGAGGCTTCTCTCTTTCCCCTCCCATTGCTTCTTTATTTTCAGTAAGAGTGGCTTTTGGATAAGTGAGGTATTACCTTCTTTTTTTTTTAGGTATTACCTTCTTACTGTACTCTTCTTACAAAACCTTGAAATATTTTGTTCGTTTTAATATTGTGGCTTTTGACTGTTAGATTCCATATGTAATCAAGTTAGTATGACCATTTTTTTTTCAGCTAGTTGAGTGATTTACTTTTTATATAGTTTGAATGTTAAAAATCAGTATATAGAGGTTCTTATTTCAAATTTAATTCTTATATTGCTCTAGATTACTTCAAATATCCTTAAATTTTCTCATTTAATTCTTTGATTATACTTTTTTTCTTTTTTCTTTACCTTTAAGGTTATGATTCCTAAAAGAGAAAACACGTTAAACACTTCTTATTCCTCATGTCATGGACCTTAGAGTAAATATTTTAAATGTACAAACTGTATTACACTCTTTTGTACAGGATTTGAATTAGTTAAGTAGAATTGAAGAAGATGTTTATATATATTTAAAAGCACTTATATTACCAGTGACATGTATATTTCAGATACCCAACTTGATATTCAGGAAGTTGCAGCAAGATTTTTGTTGGTTATTGTTTTAAGATAGCTTCATAATTGAGAACGTCTTTGGCAGTTTTAAACATCTAATATAATAACCAAGTAAAAATCCCCCACATAGCTGATAAAAGATTTTTCTTTTTGTCTGTTTTCTTCAACTGTAACTCTCTTCATCCATGTTATAAAAAAATGTATTTCCTCCGTTTTAAACATAGGTTACTTTAGTAGTCTTATTTATTACATTCAGAAGATCTGTTGCTTTAGTGTAGGTATAGAATATCTGGACCTTTGTTTGCCCACTATGAATCAAGGACAATTGACAGTGTACAGATTAGAAATTTAAAAGTTTTAAATATTTCATTTTAGAATCCAAATTGACAGTAAGCTTCCCAATTTCTGCTGAATGTAAGTAGAAAAAGACCTTCAATAGAAACCTACATTTTTAAATCTTAAAGCTAGAGTCTCCTAATGGTGAATGGAACTAAACGTGGTCTAGTGAGATCCATGTATCTATCTGACTCTTCAAAAACATCCAGAATCCCTATTTAAAATAAGGTCGTACAACTAACCTTTTTCAACAATTTGTTCTGAATTTCTGTCCTCTTAACTGTTATTACCCACATGTTTGCTGTACAAAATGAAATTATTTGCCTTTTTAAAGTGAAATATAAACACCCCAAATGAGTCAGAAGTATCTTTTGTTTTTGCTACTAATTCTTTTGTTAAATGAAAGCCAGTTTATTGTTCATCTAAAATTTCTCAACTAATATGGATTGAATGTACATTAGATATACATGAATGTTCAATTCTTAATTTTCAAAAATAACATGGTTTGATGTAATTAAAATTTATTGTTTTATTTAAAAGCACTTATATTCATTTAATTTAGACGAGGACCTATTAAACTTGGAATGGCCAAAATTACGCAAGTTGATTTTCCTCCTCGAGAAATCGTCACATATACAAAGGAAACTCAGACTCCAGTTATGGCTCAACCCAAAGAAGGTGACTATCCTTAATATGATTGTCATTAAGACCACATGTTAAGTAAGTGAATTCTTTGGGTTTTTTCTTTTTCTTTCTCTCTCTCTCTCTCTCTCTTTTTTTTTTGTTTCTTTGTTTTGGGGGATTTTTTTGCGAATTCTTTTAGGGAAACATATAACTAATGCTTTATGGTTTCCATAGTTGAACCTTTGTTTTTTTAGTTTTTAGCCTTCCTCTAGAAGTTAACAGTTTAATCTGTGAATTTTTTGTTGTTGTTGTTGTTGACAAAAATTTAAGTCTTTCAGATTTATTTTGTTTGTGCTTGTTTTAGAAGCAAAAGAGCTTAAGAATGTTCTGTTCCTGACATTGAGTGTAATTCTTTCTCAGAAAAGATGGTGTCCTGCAGTAAAGGAGTCATATGACTTATTTTCTGTGGAACGTGGTATATTTTTAATGCTGTCATTGTTCTTCATATTAATGAACAAATGTATACTGACACTTTTATGATCTAAAGACTGTTCTATATTACTTAGTAGCCTTTAATCTGTCAGTAATTCCAGGAAGCATGCATAAATATTTTATTGTTTTTTAAACCACAAAGAATTACCATTTTAAAGTGAGGATTAATTCTTTTTTTCTTAAGAGAGCAGAGTAGGAGAGTGAGGGGCTAGGAGGAGTAAACTTTATTTCTTCATCTGGTGTTTGTTTCTCCAACACTTCTGTGTAGTGCTAGGATTTGAACTCACATCCTTGCACATGCCAGGCAGTGCTCCAACCACTCAGCCACTTCTCCAGCCTGGATTAATTTTTTTAAGTAGCATTAAATAAAGCATGAAGTAAATTGCTAGTCATTTTCTTAAAACCAATGAGACTAATGAATTTGTCTTACATAAAAAAGACTTCAGATTTCTAATACAGGTCCATACAGTCTCTTATCTGAAACCTTTGGCACCCCTATGTATTAGAATTTAGAATTTTTCAGATTTTAGGAAAGTGGTAAAATATATGTACCATACATTAACACTCCTGCAGCATCTCAAGCATTAATATTTTGGCAGCAAAAGGTATGAATGGACTGAGATAAATGATTAAAAATAGCTTTACCTCTGATTGTCTTAGGGTTTACCACTAAATGATTTATGTATTTTAAAGTTAGTTGCAGTTTTGAAATTGTGGATAAAGTATTGTGGGCCCATAATAAATTATCCTTCTAATAGTCCGTACATAAGAAAATTTTTTTCTACTTGTCCAGGAAAATATGTTCATTTTTTTAAAGAGAAGGATAGTGAGAGAGACAGAATCAATTTTTATTTAATTTTTCACATGGCTTTTGTTGTTCTGACACTTAGTTGTGTACATGGGTGCTGGGGTTTGAACCCGTGTACTTGTACATGCTGGGGGAAAGTGCCATAATCACCAAGCCACCGCTCCATCCCTAAATATGCTCATTTTTAATTACAGAAAATCAAGTCCAGAAACTTTATCAAATGTTTTAATTAATTTACCTTTAAAATTTCAGTTAAATTACCATGTTTCTCTACTAGGGAGAAACAAAGTAATATTCATTGCAGAAAACCAATCAAGTACAGGTAAACGAGGTGAAAAAGGTGGGGGGCAGGAGTGGGAATCCTTGAAATCTCTAACTATCACCAAAGAAAATGTTTAAATTTTCATATTTGTATGTATCTCAAAAAAAAATTAGTGGTCTGGAGCGGTGACCAGCATGCGCAAGTACACGGGTTCAAACCCCAGCACCTACGTACATAACTAAGTATCAGAGCAACATAAGCTCAATAAAAATTGATTCTCTCTCTTTCTCATTCTTTCTCTCTTTAAAAAAAAGAAATTTAGTTACTACTGTTTGCCTTTTTAGCTTTGCAGTAGATCAGTATATATATACATATGGTTTATTTTTGTTTTTGTTTTTTGTACTGGGGATTTAACCCAGGGGTTCTTTACCACTGAATCACATCCCCAGCACCCTTTTATTTTTGATTTTCAGACACAGTCTCACTAAGTTGCTGAGGCTGGCCTCAAACTTTCAGTCCTTCTGCCTCAGCTTCCTGACACATACACTATTTTTTTTTTTTTTTGGTTTAGTACGAATAATATTTTATTTCTTTTTTTTATTAGATGAATATGGAGATACAATTGAGGGGGAAACATTATCAAACATTCAAGAACAAATGAATATATACTTAGTTATCCAGGGCTAATGCTATGTCATGGATATCCAGCTTGGATTCCCCATGTTACTGTTTCCCCCAGAAGAACCCCTGAGTTAAATGGATATCTCGTGGAGGTCAGAGATACCCTTCTGAGATGATTCCCCCATATTCCCACCCTCCAGTCTCCTAGATATTCTTCCTAAGCCTCCCCCCATTCTGTCCCCTATCCTACGCCTCCAAGTAACCTAGGGAGTCATCCCCCTGTTGGTTTAAGAATCATAAAATTTGAAGTTATTATTAGCTTAGCCATCTAACATACTGCTTCCCAATGTATTCTAGCTTCTACAGATGAGAGAAACCATTCGGCCCTTGAGTCTCTGAGATTGGGATACTT
>PVKS010022670.1:0-33395 GCA_004027875.1 Aplodontia rufa
TTTATTTGATAAACATGGTCTTACAATTAGGAGGGATTCATCGCCAAACAATCAAGAACAAAAGTGTAATGACAGAACAAACCAGACTGGCCAGACCATGTTTTCCCGTCTTGGGTTCCCCATGGTTTCAGGTTTCCCCCTACTTAAGCCCCAAGTTAATTGGACTTCTCCTGGAAGTCAGAGGTTCCCCTCTGATTAGATTCACCCATAGTACCTCCCTCTGGTCTCCTTGATGTCCTTCCTATTCCTTTACCCCCTTCCTGATCCCCTCCCTTCGTCCCCCAGGAACCTAGACAAGATTCCCCGTGTTTGTGTAAAAATTCATACATGTTGAAGTAGTTGTTAGGGTAGCCATCTATCATACTGTTTCCGCTTATATTCTAGCTTCCACGAGTGAGAGGAAACATTCAGCCCTTGAGTCTCTGAGTTTGGGATACTTCCTTAGCAAAATTTTTTTCATCTCCATCCATTTGGCTGCAAATGCCATAATATCGTTTTCTCTAAAAGCCGGGTAGTATTCCATTGTATATATGTACCAAAGTTTTTGAATCCACTGGTCGAGTGAGGGACATCTGGGTGGTTCCATAATTTAGCTATAGTAAATTAAGCTGCTATAAATATTGATGAAGCTGTATCTCTATAGTAAGCCAATTCTAGCTCTTTTGGGAAGATACCCAGGAATGGCATAGCTGGGTCAAAAGGTGGTTCCAGTCCTAATTTTTTGAGGAGTCTCCACACTGCTTTCCAGAGTGACTGTACCAGTTTGCAGTCTCACCAGCAATGTAACAGTGCTCCTCTTTTCCCACAGCCCCTCCAACATCTGTCATTGTTTGTATTATTCATTTTTGTCACTCTGATCGGAGTGAGGTGGAATCTCAGTGAAGTTTTGATTTGCATTTCTCTTATTGCTACTGATGTAGAGCATTTTCTCATATGTTTATGGGCTTTTTGGACTTCCTCCATTGAGAAGCTTTTTTCTAGATCCATAGCCCATTTATTAATTGGATTATTTGTGATTTTGGTATTTAGTTTCTTGAGTTCTTTGTATATTCTGGATATTAGCCCTCTGTCCGAGGTGTAGCAGACAAAAATTTTCTCCCATTCTGTAGGTTCTCTCTTGAGACTCTTCACTAAATTTTTAGCTGTGCAAAAGCTTTTTAGTTTAATTACATCCCATGCATTTATTCTTGATTTTACTGCTTAAGCCATGAGAGTCCTGTTAAGGCTGTGCTGACTCCTATGTCATGTAATGTTGATCCTACTTCTTTTTCAAGCAATTGTAGAGTTCCTGGTTTAATATCCAGATCCTTGAACCATTTTGATTTAATTTTTGTGCAGGGTTAAAGGTAAGGATCCAATTTCAGTTGTCTACACATGGCTGTCCAGTTTGTCCAACACCATTTGTTGAACAGGCTATCATTCTTCCACACTATGCTTTTGCCTCCTTTATCAAATATCAGGTAGTTAAAGGTATGAGGGTTCATCTCAGAATCCTCTATTCTATTCCATTGGTCTTCCATTCTGTTTTGATAACAATACCTTGCTGTTTTTGTTACTATAGCCTTATAGTATAATTTCAGGTCAGGAATGGAGATGCCACCTGCCTCCTCCTTCTTGCTGAGTAATGTTTTGGTGATTCTGGGTTTTCTGTTATTCCATACAAATTTGAGTATTGCTTTTTCTATATCTGTGAAGAATGACATTGGTATCTTGATAGGGATTGCATTAAATCTGTATACAGCTTTGAGAAAAATGGCCATTTTGATGATATTGATTCTACCTAACCATGAACATAGAATGTTTTTCCATCTACTCAGATCTTCTATAATTTCTTTTTTTAAAGTTCGAGAATTTTCATTTTATAGGTCCTTGACATCCTTTGTGAGATTTATGCCCAAGTATTTTATTTTATTTTTTGGAGGACATGGTGAAAGGGACAGATTTCCTAATTTCTTCTTCAGTGTCCTTGTTGCTGGAGTATAGGAAAGCTAATGATTTATTGGTGTTAATCTTATAACCATCAACTTTGCTAAAATTGTTTATAAGCTCTAGAATTCTTCTGGCCGAGCTTATAGGGTCTTCTAGGTTTAGGATCATGTCATCAGCAAATAGAGACAACTTGACTTCTTTTCCTATTTGAATTCTTTTGATTTCCTTCTCTTGTCTGATAGCTCTGGCAAGGGTTTCAAGGACTATATTGAAAAAGAGTGGTAATAGTGGACAGCCTTGCCTTGTTCCTGAATTCAGTAGAAACGCTTTCAGTCTTGCTCCATTGAGCATAATGTTTCCTATGGGTCTGTCATAAATGGATCTTACATAGTTAAAATATCTTCCCTTGATACCTATCCTCTCCAGAGTTTTGAGCATAAAAGGATGTTGAATTTTATCAAACCCTTTTCTGCATCAATTGAGATGATTATATGATTTTTATTTTTAATTCTATTTAAGTGGTGAATTACATTTATTGATTTGTGAATGTTGAACCAGCCCTGTTTTCCTGGAATGAAGCCCACTTGATCATGATGTATCATTTTTTAAAATGTACTTTTGGATCCAATTAGCTAGATTTTATTAAGGATTTTTGCATCTACGTTCATCAGGGAAATTGGGAAATTGGTCTATAGTTTTCTTTTCTTGATGAGTCTTTGTTAAATTTTGGTATCAGTGTTATATTTGCTTCATAAAAAGTTTTTGGTAATGCTCCGACCCTTTCAATTTCATCGAAAAGCTTATAAAGGATTGGTTTTAATTCTTCTGTAAAAATTTGATATAATTCTGCAGTGAATCCACCAGGTCCAGGACTTTTCTTTTTGGAAGGCCTTTGATTGCTGCTTCGATTTCAGAACCTGAGATAGGTTGGTTTAGATTTTCAATGTCTTCCAGTGTTAATCTAGGGGTGTGTTGTATGTGGCCAAGTATCTGTTTGTATCTTCCAGATTATCAAACTTGGCAGAGTATAAGTTTTCAAAATAAGTTCTTATAATCTTCTGGATTTTGGGTGAGTCTGTGGTGACATCTCCATTTTTGTCTTTGATTTTATTGATTTGCTTCATTTCAATCTTTTTGGTGAGATTGGCAAGGGGTCTGTCGATCTTACTTATTTTTTCAAAGAACCAACTCTTTGTTTTGTTGATACTTTGTATTTTTTTGTTGTTGTTGTTCTCAATTTCATTGATTTCAGCTCTGATTTTAGTTATTTCCTGTCTTCTATTAGCTTTTAGATTGGATTGTTCCTCTTTTTGCAGGAGTTTGAGTTGGAGCATAAGACTATTTATTTGGGCTCTTTCCAGATTTTTGATGTATGCATTCAGTGCTATAAATTTATCTCTTAAGAATGCTTTCATACTATCCCAGAAGTTTCGATATGTCGTTGCATCATTCTCATTCATTTCCAAGAATTTCTTGACTTCTGATCTTATTTGGTCTTTTATCCATTCTTCATTTAAAAGAGTATTATTGAATTTCCAAGTATTAGATTAGCTTCTGTTGTTTTTCTTGTTGTTGATTACTAAGATCATGGCATTGTGATCTGACAGGATACATGGGACTGTATCAACTTTTTAAAATTTGTTAAGGTTAGCTCTGTGGACTAGGATGTGATCTATTTTTGAGAAGGATCCATGAGCTGTTGAGAAGGTAAATTCAGCAGATTTAGGATTGAATATTCTTTAGATATCTGTTAAGCCCAATTGATTAATAGAGATGTTCAGATTGGAGATATCTTTGTTGATTTTTTGTTTCAGTGATCTGTCCAACGTTGATAATGATATATTGAAGTCCCCCAGTGTTATCGTGTTGAGATCAATGAGGGGTTTAGTGTCCTTAAGTATTTTTTCCATATATTTGGGGGAATTGTGATTGGGGACATAAATGTTAATTATCGTTAAGTCTTCTTGGTGAATTGTCCCTTTTAGTATGATGTAGTGTCTATCTTTGTCCTTTCTGAGTAGTTTTGGATCAAAATTAATTTTATCAGATATTAGGATCGCCACACCAGCTTGCTTTTTGGGGCCACAGGCCTGGTAGACATTTTGCCAACCTTTCACATTTAGTCTGTGGCTATTTTTGAGTGTGAGGTGTGTCTCTTGTAGACAACATATTGTTGGATTTTGTTTTTTTTATCTAGTAAGCCAATCATTGTCTTTTAATTAGGGCATTGAGACCATTCACATTCAGAGTTAGGATAGATATGGGAATCTGAGTCCCAGACTTTGTGATTGTTGCTATGTTTTGCATCATCTTGGATTTCTTTTGATATGTATTGTGATTATAGACACTCTCTTCTTTAGGGTTTAGGGAATTATTAACATGTTCTTCTGATGAAGAATATCCTTAAGAATATTCTGTAATGCAAGGTTTGTGTTCATGTATCTTGCTAGCTTGAATTTATCATTGAAGTATTTAATTTCTCCATCAAATTTGAAGCTGAGTTTTGCAGGGTATATTATTTTTGGTTGAACATTGTTCTCTTTCAAAGTTTGAAAAATATTTTTCCAAGCTCTTCTGGCCTTCATTGTCTGATCTGAAAAATCCATAGTGATTCTAATTGGTCTGCCTCTGAATGTGACTTGGGCTTTTCCTTGGCTCCTTTTAGAATTCTTTCTTTAGTTTCTCTGTTAATCATTTTATATATGATATGTCTTGGTGAATTTCTCATTTGGTTAAGTCTGGTGTTCTATAGGTGTGTTGGATTTGGTATTTTGGGTCAATCCTGATATGAGGAAAGTTCTCCTTGATAATTTATTTAATATGTTCTTAATGCCCCCTGTTTGTTGTTTGATGTTTACTTCCAGTCCAAATACTCTCAGGTTATTTCTTCTCATCTCATCAAATACTACTTGGAAGCTCTGGTCATTCACAATAAGATTCTTTTTTTGTCTGTCCTCCTTGAACTCGATATTGCTCAACCTGTCTTCATTATCTGATGTACATTCTTCGAGAGCTGAGGTTCTATTTTCTATTGAGTTTACTCTGGTGTTGGTATCTTCTAGTGAGGATTTGATTTGGTTGACAGTATTTTTCAATTCTGATAGCTCTGCTATATCTCTCTTCAGGATTCTAACTCTTTATAAATATGGTCTTTCATTTCATGGAATTGTTCCATTATTTCCTTATGAAAGTTGTCTCTCATCACCTGAAATTGCTCTCTGATCTCTTTCCTGAATTCTTTTTTCAACTCTTTGATTGAGTTACTAATCATAATGTTGATATATTTTTCTTGGTTTTCATCTAGGACCCTGCCATGGAGTCTTTGGATGGAGAACTGTGAGGGTGAGGATGGGACTTATTACCCCTTTTCTTCATTTTCAGACACAGGAGATGTGGCTTGAAGACCGGCTATGTGAATCACTGTTGTAAGGGTTATTTGAGCTTTTTATGCCTCTGCTTCATTGGGCTGGGTTGCTACTAGGGAAGCACAGATCAACAGCTGCCAGTCCAGTCAATGAAGAAATGTGAGCCTATAGGTGCATATACTAAACAGCTTCAGGTAAAACAGTTATAATGGTGATTAGGACTTATAGGAGCAGTTTTCTTCCATGAGAGCTCTCACAATATGTTAAGATAGCCAGCATATGCCCATTTTGAAGAATGACCTTCATTTCAGTTAGCAGGGCCTCTATAAATGGGGGGGAAGTACAATCTAGAAATCCAAAGAAATGGGGTAGGGAGGTAGTATGGAGCTCATGACTTAGAAAAAAGAATTAGAAGGTGTTAGCATGGATTCAGCTATTCAATTAGGAATAAGGAAAAGATAAAAATGGGATGTGAGTAGGTTAAAGGCTTTGAGTGAGGAAGAGAGAGAACACCATATAGTTTAGGAAGCGAGAGAGGACAGGGGAGATGAGGTTAATTTGAGGCGAGGTTCATTTCAACCAAAGGACATTATGAGCTAGTTTGCTATCTTGACGAATTGTGGACAGTGAGAAAGTGAAGGAAGTATGGGATCTGCTGGAGAAAGAAAGAAAGAGGAAGAAAAAAAGAGAAAATAAAAGAATAAAATAAAGAAATAAAAAAGGGAAAAAAGGAAAGAAAAAACAGACCCTAGGGGAAGCAGGGATAGCAGTGGTAAAATATAGGAGGAGTAAAAGAGATATTAATAAGATTTGGGTGATTGCATAAGGGAAGAAGAGAGAAGGTGTAGAGAAAAGAAGACAAAATCAAATGAACAAACAAAGACAAAGTAAAAAACAAACAGGAACAAAAAAAATAAAATAAAAATAAAGAATAAAAAAAGGATAGAGAAATCCAAAAACCAAAAGAATTTACAAACCAAAATAGCTAGAATTTTTATATGTCCATGAATCAATCAATGGTTCCAGCTATTGCACCAATACACGTTGAGAACAGGAGAAAAAAGGAAGCCAGAAAAGAAAGGAAAGAAAAAAGTATATATACACAAAATCAGATAAAAAGTAAAAAATTCTTAATGAAAACTTGGAACTATAGACAGTAAGAACATCTCTGAGTCCTTTGGGAGGAGATGTTCACTGTCCTGCTGGGTTTTGATATCAAGGTCTCTCAGTCTGTGGTTATGTGATCTCACAAAGAGGACCAGGATGTCCTCAGTCTCCTGGGATTTGTAGGAGGGGATTCTAGTGAAGAGGACTGATTCTGGAATGCCCTGAAGTTTTCCAGCCTCCCAGGGGAACTGAAAGCCAGAAGACTTAATGAGCAGGAAGTAAGGATGATTTCTATTCTCCCTCTGCTGGGAGTTGCATACACTGTCTCTTGAGGTAGAAGACTCAGAGCCTTTAACTTGTCATGTGATCCTTCTGGCTTGGGGGGTGGGGTGGACAGGGCTGGGAATTGCTCCCCTTTATTCCACAAACTGAAGTCCCCCTAAGCAAGGTGGAGCCTGGGCCTGGCCAAGGCCTTCTCTTCCTGGATCAGACTGTGGTCACTGACCATCTCCTGATGCAGTTTTCAGAGCCTGCTCTAAAAAGTCAGAGAAAGCTGTCTCCTCGAGGTTGTAATGGTGGCTTGGCTTTCCTGCCGAGCAGCCTATTCTGCTGGGCACCTCTGTGGGCCACTTCCAAACACAGTTCTTGCCAGATGCAGTGTATGAGCTGGATGGGTATCTGTGGATGCACTTGCCTGATGCTCTGTTTTTATAAAGCAGGGGTTCCCAGCATCCATCCAGTTGCTGGGTCTATTCAGCTCCACCCCTGCTTGCTGGCCCTCCACCTGCCCGCCTGCCACCCACCCGGCAGAATGTAAACAAAGCCAAACTGCTGCACCTCTGGAGGGTCGGATAAAATCCTTTTTTTCTGCACTTGAATCTCCCAGGATTCAGCTCCTCAACAAAGCTTCTCAAACTAGCATTAGAAGTTCATGAATATATTCCCCAGAATGCACCTCCAAAAACTGAAGATAAACTGGGATTTCACCATCCAGACTCAGAGCCACAGGAAAAGCTGCCTCCCTTCAGCTTGCCATCTTCCACCTAGAATGATTTTCATTGTTCATATTGTCATGAAGATCGGATAGCTCAGAATAGTGCCTGGCCTGTAGGTAGTGCTCCATAGATGTTTACTGTTACTGATACATCTATGTTTACTCTTCTTCCTTCCACTCCTCTTTGCTTTTTGAAGTGTCTATTTTACGTTTTTTATGTGTAATTATTTCACATTCTTTTTCTTTCCTTTCCTTTCTTTCTCTCTCTCTCTCTCTCTCTCTCTCTCTCTTTGAGAGACAGAGAATCAACTTTATTTAGTTTTTCATCTGGCCTTTTGACACTTAGTTGTGTGCATGGTGCTGGGGTTCAAACCCAGGTCCTCATGCATACCAGGCAAGTGCTCCAAACCACTGAGCCACCACTCCAGCCCTAATTTCACATTCTTAAGGGATGCTCATAGACCCTGTGTCCCCTCTCTCCTGGACTCCTTTATCTTCCTGTTACAAATAAGCCTGCTCTTTCTTTCTACCTGCTACACAGCTGTCTTTTAGGGTCTCCCTTTGTTAATGCCCTGAGTGGTATCTACTACTGTCTGGTTCCCTTGTGAATGAAGGTAGACCCCAAACATGAGTTCAGGTTCAAGGAATAGAAAGCTGACAACCTGCAACTGAGTAAGATGACTTTGACTTTAATTTAGACAAAGGATGCCCATGAGATTAAGGATGTAAAATGAAATAAGTGAACTCAACACCCCCGCATGCCTCCCAACCACCCCCATCTCCGAACTTCCCTTTTATCTCATAGAAGTTCAAGATCCAGTGGCCCCAGATCCCAGAGTTATAAGGAATCATTTTGGTCGTGGGACCTTAGAACTTTAGGCCGTTGTGTCGCAGTCCTTTATAGAAGGGGAGCCAACCCATGTCTTCTGAACATAAAATTGGGTTGCAGGATCAAATGATACTGCCATTCCATAATCATGTGCCCTGTCTCAAAATAAAAAAATAAAAAAAAGCCTGGAGATGTGGTTCAGTAGTTAAGTGCTGCTGGAGTCAATCCCTGCTACAAAAAAAAAAAAAAAAAAAAATTCAAATTTTTGTTTAAAACCTGTATCTTGGCTAGGCTAAGTACAAAATTGTAGGTGAAAATTATTTTCACCAGGAGTCTTGAGCACTTTCTTCATTGTCTTCCAACTTGAAAAAGTCTGAGGCCATTGTGATGTGTATTCCTTGGTATACAACCCATGGCAACTTCTCTCTAGGTAGTTTTTTTTTTTTTTTTTTTTTTGCTATTCTCTTTAAATTCAATATTCTGAAATTTCAAACTTTGCTGTGGATGCTTTTATTTTATTGAGCTGGACACTTGGTAGAGTCTCTAAATAGGAACACCCCTCTTCTTCAGATCTGGAAGTTCTTTTGCATTTCCCTCTTTTCTTTTTGATCACCTATTAGTCTGATATCCTAGACTGAGATCCTATGGCTTTTGTCTCCCCCCTCATCCCTTTTAAAAAAAATATTTCTTTCTCAGAGATAATCCTGTTTTTGAACTCCTTTGATTATTTCATCGAGTTTATGTTTCATATCTAAGTACTCTTTATTTTTCTCCATTCCTTTTTCATAGCATTCTATTATGTTTTAATGGTGCAATATCTTTTCAGATATCTCTGAGGATAATAATTGTGTTTTTCCTTTAAGTTCTCATTTGTTTCTTGAGTAATTTTTTCCTCTTGGTGTTATATTAGTTTCCATTTGCTTTTTGGGTCCATTTCTTCCAGGTTGAGGGCTTTCCCTAGCAGTTTCATAATTCTTGGTTAGCCATTCATTTTTGAAGATAAGCCCTTGAAACTGATTAAGAACATGATATGAGGCAGATAATTGATTAGAAGGCTTAATTTTAGGGAGATCAAGCATAAAGCTGGCACTTATTCTGAAGGCCCCATAAATGCCAGGATTCAGCAGCCTTTACCTATAACCATATATTTCAGTTGAGAACAATTCTCCAATTAGCCTGAGGTACAGCTGATCATGTAAAAGCTCTGCAGTCCTGAAGTTCAATTGGAAGCATTGGCATGAACTATTCTTTTATCTCTAATTTCTTTTCAAAATACAGAGAATCCTGCTTTTCAAGGATGCAGAGGATATTGGAATTAAAACCTCTTCTGCTTTTATTCACAGTTCAGTTTGTACATGGCAGCCAGAGTATTCTTTTTTTTAAATCTTACGTAAACTTTTAATTTTTGAAGTTTCAGACTTGCAGAAAAATTATAAGACTAATACAGAAAGTTCTTGAATATCTTGCACCCAGTTTCCTCTACTACTTACACTTTATATTGTGACTTTATGTTTGTCACAAGTAATGAACCAATGCCAGTGGTACATTATTAGAAACTACAGTCCAGACTTACTGAGAATCTCTTAGTTTTACCTAATGTTCTTTTCCTATTCCAGGGTCCCATGTTACATTTAGTTATCACAAATGTCTCCTTTGGCTCCTTTTGGCTGCATATGTTTCTCAAACTTTTCTTATTTACGATGACCCTGAGGAGTATTGGGCGAGTGTTTTACAGAAAGTTCCTCCATTAGGATTTGTTTGGCTTATGGATTTGGGGAAAGAAGACCACAGAGGTAAAGTATCATTCTCCTTACATCATGTCATACACATGACCCATCGCTTGATCACCTGCCTGAGGTGGCCTTTGCAGGTGTCTGTGCTATGACGTTAATTTCTTCATCCTTTTCTGCGCTCTTTGGAAGGAAGTCATTTTGTCAGTCTGTTTAAAGGAGTAGGAGTCATGCTTCACCTTCTTGAATGCAAGGTATCTACATAAATTATTCAGGATTCTTCTGCACAGATTGCATGTTTAAAAGCATAAAAGCATATTATTTCAAGCCTTGGAGAAAAAGCTCTAATGATTTCTCAGCATTCTGAGAATAAAATCCAAATTCCTTGCCATGAGCATGGCTTATGCCGTCTGGCCCCCACTTTCTGCAGTCTTTGTGAACTACAGCCCTACACCATCTGTACCCACTTCGTAGGAGCTGCCTCTCCAGCTCACTATGATCTGCTGCGCTCTTCCTCCCTGATTCCCGCCCACCCCAGCCTTCCCCTCTCTCATGGTGGTCAGTCACACTGGACTACCTTTTCTCAAAAAGGTCCTATTTTCATCTTAATATTCACTTCTATATTTTTCAGGGCTATGATTTCTTATCATAGGGATCTTATCTTAAATGCACCTAACTGTATAGTCTAAACCCTCAGTTTATTTTCTGCCAGACCATTCTGTCTCACTTTCACCATATAATTCATCATACTCTGAGTAAGTTCAGGTTCATAGTTTGTCGATTGTCCGTCTCCACCCATAAGGGATGTTCAAGTGCTTTGAGACTATAATCTTAATCTGTCTTGCAACTCTTCTAATACCTTTATCAAAAACTATGTCTAATATAGTAGCAATGAATGAATGGCTTCATTTCCCTTCTTCTAGAAGCAGACAGAGGGAGAAGATATAAAAATATGAAGTCAGTCTTGAATCAGAAGTTTCTGCAACCATATTTGAATAGTTGAAAGGGGGCAAAAGCTGATGATTAACTGAGAAATCAGTAAATAAAGGCAACACAGCATGCATTTTTTAAAAGGAAATTCATTACATGGCATTCAGTCAATAAAGCAGAGTGCCCTCCGCTGCCTGGCTTTTCGCATCACTTTAGGTTAAGTGACCCATAACTAAGTTGGGAGCTTCATTATATTTGCATGGTTAAAAGCTCTGTCACTTCCAGTGTTACCTTTAAATAAAATCTGGCTTTCCAGATTTAAAATCTGCATTAATTCCCATGGCCCGGGAATAGGTGAGGCTGGAAATGAGCCAAATTCATCTCCTCTTTCTCCTCAGTCATGCACAGCAGAAAGTTTTCAATAGCCAAAGTTAAACACTTCAGGCATGAATTTCCATCTTGGGCCTCCACTGACCAGCACCAATGGGGTCTCTTTTGTTCAAGAATGTAGCCAGATGGACTAATTAAAGAAAGAGGATTCTCATTTACTCACCAGGAGTTAGGTATTTAGACAGGCTACAATTTAGTAAGAAGAGAAAACAAAAGAAACTTCCTGGCTTGTTCCTTAAATATATAGCACAGATTTGGTATAACTTCACTCTAATTTTCCCCTAGTGGTTTTATATCCACAAGGTTAATCATATGCTCACAGTGTCACCCACTGAACTCTAATTCCTGCTTTCCTACCTGATGCAACACTGGGGCTCCCATCCACATCATCAATATCTTCCTCATAACCATCTTCTAGTATCTTTCTTCCTTAGCTCTAAAGAATGACCAACTATACCATAAATCACTGATGCTGTACATAGAGCTTAGGGAGCCTTTGATCCAGAAATTCTATCACCTTGAGATCCCATCATTTTCCATTACCATCTGAAGGTAAGGATTCTTTTATTATTATTTATAGTCAATTATTTCACTTTGTTTATGTTGTATTGATGTTATTTTATTGTTTCTTTTTATTCACTGTTTATTTTATGGTTGCGGCACAATACAATAGCATAGCTCTTTTATACTTTTGCTACTTAAGTATGGTCGAGGCCCACATTTTTTAAAAAAATTTTTATTAAGGAGTTGAGTTATTGTACAATCATATATGCACATAAAGTAACAATATGCTATGGATTTATCTTACACTAGAATTACCCCACATCACCCATACTCTAGTCTCTTGATTCTTCTATATTTTGCCCCTACAAGAAAGAGTACGCTACAATGTTGATTATCTCCCTAGATCCCTCCCTATCCTCACCCCCCCATATGTCTATAGTTCCCCTAGATTATGTGTTGCTACACCTTTGCTGGATCTAATGCATGATTTAACAACCTTTCACCCAAGCCCGGGTTTTGCTCCAGCCTCCACAAATGAGGGAAAACATTCTACCCTTGAGTCTCTGAATTTGGCTAACTTCGCTCAGCATGATTTCTCCCATCCAGGCCCGCATTTTTGTCACCATTTGAGAACTTGATAGAAAGGCAGATGCTTAGGTCCCAACCCTGACCTGGTGAATCAGAAACTGAGTTTTACTGTCATTCCAAATGACTCATATGCACATTGAAGTCTGAGAAGTATGGTGTCAGACCTGCCCCATACTGTGTTGGTAGCACTGCAGAATACAGGCCTCCAAGTTCCCATATTATTCACAGACTTTGTTCTGAGTCATTCCCATGTACTCTTGGTTCCTGCTATGAGTTAGATATGGTTTTTTCCTCCATCAAAATGCATGCTGAAATGTAATCCCAATGGAATGGTATTGAGAAGTAGTGAGACTCTTAAGAAATAATTAGGTCATGGGGGCTTTAACCTCATAAATGGATTAAAGTCTTTCTCAAGAGATGGAGTTAGGTCTCACGGCTGGATTAGGTCTCACAGAAGTGAGTAGGATCTTGAGGGATTGGATTAGTTACTTTGATGACAGGTTGTTATAAAGCAAGTTTACCCTTGGTCTTGACCTCTTTTCTATCTGTTCACTTGCCACTCTCATATATGTTTCTGCCACCTGAGGCCATTCCCCATGAAGCCCATTACCAAAAGCTGAGCAGATGATAGCACCATGCTCTTGGACCTTTAGAACTGTGAACTAAATAAACTTTTGTTTGTGAAGTATGAACCTCAGGTATTTTGTTATAGCAACACAAAATGGACTAAGTTTCTGACCCATGGCTTATCTTTATTTATGTGGCCTCATTGCTGTCAGGCATCTGACACTGTTTCTGTGGTGTTGGCCTTTTCTTCCCTTCTTAAACAGGATGAGCATTCTTTCTCTGGTTCTATCAACAAGATGAGTAAGGGCAGATGTGAAAAAGCAAGAGGTGAGATAAAATCTTTTCAAAGTATCTCAGTTAAAAGTATATTATTAGAAAACTACAACTTTCCTGGAATCCAAAGAAAAGTGGTGGCTCCAGGACTGGAGCTAGGGCTTCTCCAGAGCCCTCAGTGATTAATGGACATTCGCACCAGGGTTGCATCACGCGTTACTGTCTCATTCAGCTGATGTGTCTCCCAACTCAATTGAGTGAGAGAGAGAATTTGATGGTTTAGTCTGGACCATGGAGTGATTCTCTACACATCATGAACATGTTAGGAACTGGTCAAATCAGCTATGATCATAGATGAGTTTTCAATGTAGAAATCCCACAGTTGAGGTGGAGGGTGAGATGCATTCTCCTAGATGGGGAAGTGGTTGGTGAGATGAACACTTTAACACCTTAAACCACAGTGAGAAAGGTATACAGTAAGCTTTAGAGTAGCTTTTACTTTTCTAGATCAAGTGATCCATAATATACCCACTGACTTCCAGGCTCACATCATGATGCTTATTTTAACACAGATTCAGATATGTTTATAATTGTTTTGTGTGTTTACAAAACAGATTTCATGTTCAGGCATGCTGGCCATCTCCCTTCTTAAGATAGTATCCAACTAACACTGCCATACAAAAGACAAACCTATAAATGACCATGGGGGAGTCTCCAATGCTTTTAATAGTCACTCTTGGTTTAACCCACACGATATTAATATTCCAGTTCAAACATTGTAAATGAGCATAATATTGGATCATGCTGTTTCAGTAGATGTTTTCTTTAAATTCTGTGGTTTAGTGAGGAAAACTAATATGTGGGATTGTTTCAGTGTTTAGCAGACAAGGGTGGTTCATTCCTGTTTCTATACACAGACTATTCAATACTCAACGCAAGCTCTTAACAAGTATATGGTAACACAAATAGGCCTGATTATTATTGTCTAAAAGGAAGGGGAGAAAACTTAAAGCCCTTCTTGTTCTCCCTGATGCCACTTTGCAAATGACCTAAATCTTTATTTATTTATTTTTTTGGTACTAGGAATTGAACCAAGGAGTGTTCTATTTCTGAGCTACATCCTCAGTCCTTTTTTGTTTGTTTGTTTGTTTGTTTTATTTTGAGACAAGGTCTTGCTAAATTGCCCAGAGTCTACTTCAAACTTGTAATCCTACTGCCTCAGCCTCCTGAGTAGCAGGGATTACAGGTATGTGCCAACATGACCAATTAAACCATCTTAATTAGTGGGTTTCAGTGATATTTTTAAAACTCCTTCTAGTAATGCAGATGCCAAATTATCTTTGGTTAGAGCATTCCGGTATGTTTTTCCCTTGGGAGATTCTTCCATATAATTATGTATAATTCCTTACATGGCAATTTACATTCTTAGTCTCTCCTCCCCTCCTCAAAAAAAAAAAAAAAAAAGAAAGAAAGAAAAGAAAAAAAGCATGGGCTACTACTTTATAACTGCCCATTGAGGAGATGAAGAAAGTCAACATTCTCAAGTCTAGAAGGAAACCTCCCTTCCAATTGAGTACAGGCTCCTGAGTGACAGCAAAAGTTAAAATTAACTTGTCCTCAATTTGACACATGAGCAACCTTAGAAATTGCAGGAATGAGCTCTTTTTGCTGCCAGACCACTACCACCATTGGTGGCATGCTTGCTGCCTATCCCAGTGGGCTTTGCCCTTTTGCTGCAGTGTCCCCATCTGGCTGAAGTTGACAGCTGACAATGTGAAGGGGCAGATTTATCAACTGGTCAAGAAGGACCTGACTCCTTTGCAAAGTACCTTAGGGATTATAGATTTCTTAAAAATATCATCTCTTTGCTTAATCTATTTAATTACATGGGGTAATTAACAGTGCACAAGGTAATTTTCATAATATGTGAATTTACAGTCATGCTAAGATTTACAGATTTCCCAAGAATTCGAGAGAAGCCTGGGAGAGAGAACTGGCTTAGGAGTGACAGGATTGGGAGAAAGGCATGCAGAAATTTAGCATAAGGTATACCATTTCTAAATTGAAGTTACATTTCCCTTGTCCTTCCTTTTGTCTCCTTTTATATATTTTCTATCCTACTGCAGTAGCACAAATTTATCTATGTACTTAAGCAATAAAACCATGCTTAATTAATAAACGAAAAACAGAAAGAAGCCACAGGTATGAGGCGTAGTTAACCTGATAGCCACACCTGAGTTGACTTTGGGCAGTTGCTCCAACACTGCTAGCAAGCTGAGGACCCACAAACCTTTTGTCTCTAGGCAGAGATATCTCTCTACCTGCATGAGGTCCTAAGGAAATAGAGGCCACCGAGATAGACAAGAAGATAGGCAACGCTCAGTTAGCAATAGAATACATTGTGCCACATCCATTGAGTAAGCACATTTGTATAATGGGAGAGAAATAAAAATGAGTCCACCTAGAATTCATGAAAATTTGGAGAAAGAGAATTACATTTGTCTTTGACTACTTATAAAGAAATGAAAGACATTCTAAAACAAGTTAATAAGATGAGTAGAATTTTAGGGAATGTATTTAACCTGCTGAAGAAAATAAGCGGCTTTGGTATTTCACGTGTCATATGCAAATCTTCAATGATTCTTTGTTATTTGGCAGGAATTTAATATGGGGAAACATTGTTAATGATGCTCTTATAATAATTCTGGGCTTATAACAATAAAATATTCTAATTCTATTCTAATTTAATGCTGCTTTTTCCAATTGCTGCATTTACTGTATTTCTATTCCAGAAAGAAATGCTTGGCAACAGTGGATTGTAGAAAAGAATTTTAAAAAATAGATGTTATCTTACCAACAAGGAATATCTTCCAAGACCAACCTTCAAGGAGAATGGGATAAGAGAACACTTGTAGCAAGCTGGGAATTATGTAAATGCAGTCAGTCTGGACTTTGGTGAACAAATACCACCTCCCTTGAGCACTGTGTGGTTCCCACACTCCAGAAGAGGGACACTATCCAGGCTCTTAAAAACTAGCTAGGGGCTGGAGCGGTGGCTCGGAGGTCGCAGCGCTTGCATGGCATGCGCAAGTACACAAGTTCAAACCCCAGCACCACGTACACAGCAAGGTCTCAGAGCAATGAAGGTCACATGAAAAACTAAATAAAAATTGTTTTTCTCTCTCTCTCTCTCTCTCTCTCTCTCTTTCTCTTTAAAAAAAAAAAACTAGCTGGGATTTCTTGAGACAGGTGGGCAAAAGATTATGCAAGGAAACAGATTTCTTCAGGCAGGTGCAGCGAAGCTGACAGAAGTGACCTTTGCTGCTAAGGCCTTCAGGTGCTTCCCAAGGCTCAAGTTTACCTTGCCTGCCTTGTCCTGGGAAAGCAGTGTCCTCCTGGCCCCTGCAGTGGCCCTGTGGGGTCAAGGTTATCTCAGGCTGCAGCAGGGGCTCTATCCTGGCATGAGAAAAGGCCTTGATTATTGTGTTCAATTGCGGAGAAGACGTCACAGCGGGCAATCATGAGCAGAATCCTTGCTCTTCAGCACTGCACTGGGCTGCTGAGCTCTGACCCCAAGGCTTTATCTGTTGAGCAGTTTAGTAGCCCTTTCCTTAAAAGCCCGACTAGCAAGGTTTCAGCTTTGAGGAGTCTCTTAAAATTCTATATATAGTGCATAATCAACCTAATCCTATTTGCAAGTACAGTATCATACATAATGAACTATTTGATTTGCAAATTTCCTAATGCCTTTCATCTGACAACTTTTGTGCTAGGTCACACTGCCTGAGAGGGCTGCCTTCATTAATAAAATCTCAAGGCCAATGCTTTTGTGGTTTATTCCATGCATGTTGGTATGGATTATAGGAGGGCATATTCTGGAAGGGAAGGTGTTCCCTGTACCCTTGTGTCAGGCCATCTGTCCCAGCCTGTCAAGTTTGCAAATGGTATAGGATTAGCATTGTGTAACAAGATTCTGTTTCTGATTCAGTTCCTACTCGGTTGTGTGACCTTGGACTCATCACTTAACTTCCAAGGGGACAGGCTAATTGGATACCACATGATCTTCCCCTGTAGGTAGACAGCCCCAAAGCCCCCACTGAGTGCCTCTCACCACACCCCTCACACACAGCTCTCTGTGTACACTTTTCTAACATATAACGAATGGCCTCATATTGAAGTAATTTATTCATAATGGGTTTCCCTCATTAAGATGCGATCTCCTTGCTACGGTTTGAATGTCCTCACCCATACCTCCCCACTGTGAGGGATTAAGAGAGTGGAAACTTGATCCAACTATGGTTTTTGAAGGTGGGATCTTTGGGAGGTAATTAAGATTAAATGGGGCCATAAGGGTGGGGCTCTAATCTAATAGGACTGAAACTTGATAAGAAGAGCAGAGACTTCAGCCAAATGATTCTGTTTTACCATCTGATGTCCTGTGCCATCTCAGGATTCTGCAGGGTCCCCTCCAGAAAGAAGTCTTGACAGAAACAGCCACTCAATCTTGAACCTCATAGCCTTCAGAACCATGAACCAAATAAACCTTTATTCTTTACATATTACTCAGTCTGGTATTCAGTCATAGCAACAGAGAGCCGACTCAGATATTCCATAAGGGCAGGAAGTGGGAATTGTTCAACCTCAACCCCCTGGCACCTAGCAGGTGATGGCCCTTAGTAGGAATTCAACACATTTGCTGATCAAAACTAATCGAAGCTCCCATCCAACCATAAAAGCCCATGATTTTAAATTAAGCACTATTTGAGAATTTCAAGGGGAAATGGAAGTAAACGCAAGCAATAGTTGCTGGTCAATCTCATCATAAACAAAGACCAGTGAAGTTGAAACAAATGATTCTCATCCTTGATGACATATTGGACTCTTCTAGGGATCTTAACAAATTCAACAAAAGCAATGTCCCCCAACCCTAAACACATACACGCTGGGGTCTGATTTAATTGGTCTTTGTTCCCACCCTTTTTCACAGTTAGGGCCCTAAGTAATTTTGAATTTTGTGTGCTGCCAGGGTTGAGAATCACTGGTATAAACCTGACTTAAAAGGAACATCAAGCAGGGTGTGGTGGCTCATGCATGTAATCCCAGAAGCTCAGGAAGCTGAGACAGGAGATAGCAGATTTCAAGACAGCCTCAGCAACTTAGTGGGACCCTAACCAATTTACAGAAACCCTGTCTCAAAAAAAAAAAAAAAAAGGGAAGGGGGGATGCTGGTGATGTGATTCAGTGGTTAAGTACCTCCGGGTTCAATTTCTGATACAACAAAAATAAAAAGGCCAGTGGAAGTTTTAAACCTGATACATAAAACTTCAAAGAACTAATACCTATGTATTGTATTAAAAACTTAGAAAAATACATAAAGGGGAAGAAAATGATAAAAAAATATGTAATTAGAACATACAGAGATCATTGCTTTTTATAATTTGCTATCCATACATCTTTTTCTCTAAGAGAAACATAGGTTCTGTTCTGTAACTTGCTTTTTTTCACTCTACAGCATATTATGAACATCTTTCTAAGTCAACAAAAGCGTGTCTTCACCACTGCTGATTAAATTTTCACAGACAGAGCTGTGCTTCACTTCTTTCCACCTTTTCCTCACAGACCTAGATATGGCACAATCTTGGATCCATTTACAAATTAGATTAGTTTTGAAAATAGTGTTGCTTTCCTTAACATCCTAAATAACCATTTCCCACAAAATGCATCTAATAAGAAATGTTTGCTAGTTTGGAGTGTCTATTCCGTTGTGTGTAGCTTATCAGTTATAACCATAGATCTGAGGATAAAAGATTGAGCCCTTCTGGATTTCTGTGGTTGTGTTACTTCTAACTAGTCTACACATGGACAATTCTCTTGGGAGATTTTTCATAAATGTTTAAATTCTCTACATAGGATACATGAAGCCATGGTATTCAGGTATCAAATGGTAGAAAGTTTTACATAAAAATTATACAATTGAATTTTGAAAACAAATACTGCATAAATGATTCTAGGGTTTATTCCAACTTGTAGTCCAGAAATAGAACACCAGCAAAGTTGCAATGTTATGTTTCTAAAGAGTGAAAAGAAAAATGAAAGATTTTTTTAAAAAGAAATCTCTAAAGACAAGGATTTGGAGAACAAGAATATAAAAGCACAAGCAACAAAAGAAAAATATATACATATGGTATTACTTGCGAATCAGTGTGATATCATCTCACTCCAGTAGGAATGGTTATTATTAAAAAGATAGAAGATGCGTTCTGGCAAGGATGTGAAGAAAGGGTAACTATAATAAGCTGCTGATGGGAATGTAAATTAGTGCCATTGTGGAGCACAGTGTGGAAGTTCCTCAAAAACATAAAAATAGAACTACCATGTGATCCAGCAATCCCACATGGCGTATGAAATTGGTATGCCAAAGATATGCCTGCCCCCCCCTCCCCCCGTGTTTATTAACGGCACTATTCACAGTAGACAAGGCACAGAATCAATGTAAAGTGTCCGGCAACAAATGAATGGATAAAGAAAATGTGGCATTTGTACATAATGCAATGTTATTCAGCTATAAAAAGACAAAAATCCTGTAATTTGCAGCAGCATGGATGGAACCGGAGGTCATGATGTTAAGTGAAACAACCCAGGCACAGAAAGACAAACACACACACATAGGATCTAAAAAGGCTGAACTCACAGGAGTAAAGAACAGAATAGTGCTTACTTGGATCTGAGGATAGGAGGGGAGAGCAGGAAATGAGGGGAATTTGGTTAATGTGTATGAAGGCACAGCCAGACACCAGGAATATTTGGTGTACTATCACAGAAGGGCAATTATTTTAACAATATTGCAATATTTTTGATGTTCTAGTCATAAATGATAAATGTTCGTAATGATGGATAAGCTAAATCCACAGATTTATGATCATTACATCAAACATCACACTGTACCCCAATAAATATTTGCAATTATTATCTGTCAATTAAACTTATTGTAAATTGCCAAAGACATCTGTGGGGATTGTTAGTTTATTCAAGTAGCTCCTGATTCTCTCAGAGATTTTGAATTGAGATATTTTCTTTCCCCCATGCAACTCCCCACCTCCCAAAACAAAAAATTCCAGAAGCTCTGGAAACTTCCAGATGCATCTAGGCACTGTTACTAATTCTAATTAGGAATACAGAGTGTTTTTAATCTGGTTTCCTAAAGGGTCATCTCCTGCTGGGGGACATGGGAGAGCCAACGGATTCACTAGACTTATCAATTCAGTGTCTGAGAGTCAATATACATTTATTTCTTGCCAACTGTCTTTAACTCACTCCCGAAAATCCTACCACTAAGTGAAAATGTGTTAAAACTTTCTTTTCATTAATTTTTAATGGGATAAATGATTTATTTCATCCCAATCCAAGAAGGCTAAACAAATTTTGCAGGAGAAAAGAAAATTCAATTGAATGATAAAGGCAAATTTATCTAGTAATATACAAAACTGGAAAGTGAATAAATGTAATTTGTAGATGAAAAGCAATAAAGATGTAGTGTTCTCACCAGGGAAGGAAGAGAACTCGGTGTGGGAGGTAGTGGTTGGGTAGAGAAGAGTGCAGGGTGTGGATTGTGAGGAGCATTCAAATGATCGACTCAGGTGATTGGGGGGGCTCATGATTGTACTCAAACAGTGCTCAACAATAAAGCCAAAGCACAGGAAAATACCTGTAGTGCAATATAAAGGTAAAAGCCTTGGAAACTATGTAGACACCAGGTCGTGTGCACCACGGACTGAAGTAGAACGTGCTCTCTCATCTCTGTCATTTGGTGTGTGCACTAAACAACACATTTGAGGTTCATCCAATACTGGAGCACAATTCAAATATGTTGCATATGAAATGTGCTATCTGTAAACTGCTGTATAAGGTTGATGAGTGGCCTGTTTTTATTGAAATTATAGCGGTGAAATAGCACTTCTCTTGTTGAGTTTACTTGGTGTGGTTTTGAGTGAAAAATACACAAATAATATGCCATTGTCTGAAAACTGGTTTAACTTTCTAAGACATGGTGGTGAAATATCATTGACTCAAAGTCCGTCTGTCAGGTAAGTCTGTACAAACATGCCCCAGTGAGAGACAGGCTTTGGTCCTTTAGAAGTGAGTAACGTGGTCTGGATGTGTCATTTATACTGGGCCCTTCAACTTGTCTGGACCAAGTCCAGGATTTTTCATAATGAGTCTGCTTTTAAATTTTTCTAATTTTAATTTCCATTAAAGAGACAATTTACTGGTAACTGGAAGATTTATGCTGAGTACAAGATGGACTTAGGATAATCATGGAATGTATAATGAATACACAACAAGGTTACAGAAAAGCACACCACGGTTATCCCATTTATCAGGCCTGCGAATGGCGGCATCATTCACCTTTCCAGAGGGTGTTCTGTTGCTACACAATTAGCTCCATCGTATTTGCAGTCATTCAGACAGTGGGCGCTCCATTTTTTTGGAGCATAGGAAACTTCTGACACTAGGAAATAAAAATGCCCTAAATGTGACTTGTTAATTGCTAGGCATTTGCTGTGGAATAGAGCGTCACCTTCAGGGAGGAAATGCAGGATACAGCTGAGTGCTAAAAGAAGATGCTCTCTTGACTTTCTTTCTTTTTCTTTTCTTTCTTTCTTTTTTTTTTTTTTTTAAGAGAGAAGGACAGTGAGAGAGAGAGGGAGAGACAGAGAGAATCAATTTTTTTTTCTTCAGGGCTGAGGACGGAACTCAGGGCCTTGCATGTGCTAGGCAAGTGCTCTGCCACTGAGCTAAATCCCCAACCCCAAGAATCAATTTTTATTGAGTTTTTCACATGACCTTCATTACTCTGACACTGAGTTGTGTACATGGGTGCTCGGGTTCGAACCCGTGTACTTGAGCATGCCGGGCAAGCGCCGTTACCCCCGAGCTACTGCTCCAGCCCTCTTCCCTGACTTTCTGAAGACCAAACTGCATATTCTCAGCAAAGAGTAAACCTCTGGCCTTTCCGTTTTACAAGTGATATTATGGCATGGTTAGGCATCTTAAATAAGTCAGAGGCAGAAGGAAGCAGTAAGGAGTTATGTAAGTTTTGCCATCTACTGTGTGGAAAATAGGCAACAAAAGGTCTCAATTCTTTTTTTTTTTTTTTTAATGAAAAGAAAACAGTAGAAAAACTCCAAAAGTAAAGCACTCTTTTCACCATCCTTTCAACAACCTACCAACCTCCTGCTAGTTTAAACTACGGGTCCAAGGAGGAAAGAGGCCTCTAGTGATTTTTTTTTGGATGGGAAAGGTGGAAGGGGTGGGGGTGGGAGAGCAGAACATAATGAAGGTCTTGTCTTGCTACTCTGCATTTTTACCTTGAATTTATTAGGTGTGTGCTTTTCCCTTCTGTAATACATTATGCACTCCCTCTAGTGTCAGAATTTGTATATGATCTGAAACCCACTTTGACAAAGTGCTGCTATAAACATTAGAGTAAGGTTCAGGCTCCTAATTATATCATATTTCAAAGATATTAAAGGCTACCCAATAACATGAAGAACAGCCTGGTGTGAAGTCTCCCTGGCTCAGAAAAGAATGTATATTTTAACCTGTGTTATGAAGAGACTCTTCTGAGCCTTCTCCCCTCCCCCATGCCACCAAAGTGACTTATAAATAAGCTTAGAGCTTTATTAAAGCTTTAAATTCTCTTAATAATCTGAAGTATTTATCGAATTCTAAATCCTCTAACAACAACAACAAAATAAAACCCCACATAAAAATTAAGAAAAAGAAAAGAGAAAGGAGATGAAATGTCAGCTACAAGGTAAAGCCTGTGGGAACATCATAAAATGCGCAGTTGTGAAGAGTTTGCAGAAGTTTATTAGCTATCTTTTCCCGATGTCACTTTCAGGAAGCAGAAGTTAAGAGGGCTGTTGTTTGTTTCATTGTGTCACAAGAACACTGCCTTTGGTGGCCTATCCAGTGTAGATGCCCTTTCTCTTCTCCATGAACACTTCCACCTCTTCCCCACCCAGTCTGGAGGTCTGCAGTAAAGTCGACTCCACCCCAGCTCCCCCAGCTATGGGGTGGCCCTGAGTGTCCTGCTATGAATCTCACCTCCTTCCAAGTGATGGCTCAGGAAGAGGCATATGACCTAATTCTGGACAATGAGATGATCAAGGAAAATTCTTCTTCCGTGTTCTGGGCAAGCTTCCACAAGTGACATGATTTTTTTTTTTTTTTCTGGATTCAGACATGTACCAAGGTAGAGCCTGGAACTGCTGCATCCATCCTGTTACTCAGCATCAGAGTGCGGTTGATTGACATTGTGGTGGAGTTTCAAGGCAAGAAAGTCACAGGGTGATGAAACAGAATCCTATAGACAAATTAGCTCCAGAATCCACCTTATTTCTGGACTTACAGGTGTGGGAGCCAACACGTGCATTAATTTTTAAGCCCGTTTAATTTGGGATTTTTATTACTTACAGCTAATATTGTCTCTTTGCTTTTTAACTGTTACCATATTTACTTAAACTATCTTCTTATATTTAAAACTTGGTTATATATAAAGCCAGTTTTACATCTACTTTCATGCTGTTTAATGCAGAAAAATGCAATAGAATACAATGGTCAGTTAATGAGGGTTGTATTCATTAGTCCTATTGCATATAAATTACCCCAAAACTTAGTAGCTTAAATTTTTAATAATAAACATTTACCATCTGTATTCTGCTGGTGTGGAATTCAAGAGCAGCCTAGCAGGGCAGTTGCACTCAAGATATCAGCTGGGGCTTCAGGTGTCTGATAGCTTGATTGGGGTTGGAGGATCTGCTTCCAAGATGGTGCCCTGGCAAGCTGGCAAGCTGGTGCTGGATGTTGATGGGAGGCTTCAGTTCCTTTCCACAGGAAATTCTCCTTAAGCCGTTTGGGTGTCCTTAAGACTACTAGCTGCCCACAGAGTGAGTGACCCATCCAAGAAGGCAAGAGACAGATAGGAGCTATGCCTTTTATGCCCTAGCCTTGGAAAACACATAGCGTTATTTCTACCACATTTTCTTCTTTAGAAGCAAATCTGTATTTGGTCTGCATTTAACAGGAGAACTTTAGGCTCCACTTTCTTTAAAGTGGAGAACTTTTTCTCCACTTTAAAAGCAGTCTTAGGTTTCACAGAAAAATTGAACGGAAAGTAGAGTCTCCACATAGCCCCTGCAGCTGCTTCAGCCTCCTCTGCTATCGACATCCTATGTCAGAGTGGTATATTTACAATCAATGAGCCGACGTTGACTCATCATTATCACTCAAAGTCCATAGTTTACATCAGAGTTCATTCTTGGTGTCGCACATCCTATGAGTTTTGACAACATATGACATGCATTCACCTCACCATTGTATCATACTGAGCGAACTGTACTCTGCCTACCCACCTCTCCCTGCTCTCTCATCACTGGTGTTATGGTCTTCTTACTGTCTCCTTAGTTTTGCCTTTTCCAGAATGGCACATGGTTGGAATCCTACAGTAGGTAGCCTTTTCAGATTGGCTTCTCTCATTTAGTAATTAATATGTATTTAGGAATCCTCTATATCTTTTCATGGCTCAGTAGCTAATTTCTTTTTAGTATTGGATAATATCCATTAAATGGATGCATCACAGTTTATGTCCACTAAAGGACATTTGGGTTGCTTCCAAGTTTTGGTCATCATAAAGGTACTATAATCATCTACTACAGGTTTTTGTGTGAACATAAGCTGTTGATGCATTTGGTTAAATATCGAGGAGCAAAAGTGTAGATCATCTGGTGAGAGCATGTTCAGTTTTGTGAGAAGCTGCCCAACTGTTCCCCAAAGCGGCTGTGCCATTTTGCTTTCACACTAGCAACGCACGAGGATTTCTGTTGTTTCACAGCCTCACCTGCATTCGAGGTAGAGAATATTGTAGGTGTGTATTAGCATCTCACTGTTTTAATGTTCGATTTTCTCATGACATGTTATGTTGAATTTCTTTTCATTTACTTGTTTATCATTTGTGCATCTTCTTTGGTGAGGTGTCTGTACAGATATTTTGACTTTTTAAAATTTGTTGTTAAACTTTTTATTTTTGAGTTTTAGGAGATCTTTGTATTTTGGATAACAGTTCTTTTCAGATAATGTTCTTTAGAAAATATCTTCTCCAAGTCTGTAGCTTGTTTTCTCATTCTTTTGATTTTGTCGTTTGCAAAGCAGAAGTCTTAATTTAATGAAATTTCATCTATCAATTATTTCTTTAGTGGATTGCAATACTCAAGGTCATTTATGCTTTCTCCTGTATTATTTCTAGGAATTTTATACTTTTGCCTCTTATATTAAGGTCTATGGCCCCTTTAGAGTTAATCTTTATGAAGGGTTTAAAGTCTGTGTTTAAAGTTAGCTCTTTTTTTTTCTTTTTTGATATTGGATATCCAGTTTGTACAGCATCACTTATTGAAAAGACATCTTTTTCTTTTTAATGATGACTAGATTCCAGAGCCAAGTCTATGAGGACCATAGAGACTCTAGATTTTCATTTCATTTTTTTTCTTCATTTTTTAGTTGGTACATTATAGCAGTACATAATGATGAGACTTATTGTCACATATTCATAGATGCACACAGTAGAGCAATATAATTTGATCAAAATCACCTCCAACCCACCCCCTACCTTGCTCTTCCCATCCCCTGGTCCCTTGCCTCTTTTTCTGGGTCATATATACTTTTCCAAATACATACTGGTATAGTGACATAATTCTTATACCTATGAAGAACACTATTTATATACGTTGCAATAGTACATATAATGACATAAATGCTTGGAGTGTACCTTGTTTTAGCTCAGTTCCAATATTTCTCCTTCTCCTCCCTTCCTATCACCCCTTGTTTATTTTAGATAAATTTGACAATAGCATTAAACATTTATGTTTTTGTAAAAGCAGACAATATAGCTTATTTTAATTCAGTCCCCAGTATCCCCCTATCCCTTCTCTTTTCTCTTCCCTTTACTGGTCTTTCTGTTGTTTACTAAATGGCTCCCCTCACCCTTTTTTAGTGACTTGTTGAATTATATATTGGTGACATTCATTTTGTTATGTTCATAATTGGATATGAGCAAGTTAAGTCTGGTTCCTTCCATTAACTTTCCATTTTAATCCCTCCTTCCTCCATTTCCTTCCCCTTTGGCTATTGCTCTGTTCTTTTCCTTATTTCAGGTTAGCTTCCAAATATCAGAGAGAACATTTGACCTTTGGTTTTTTCAGACTGGCTTATTTCACTAAGCATGGTATCCTCCAGTTTCATCCATTTGCCAGCAAATGACACAATGTCATTCATCCTTGCAGCTAAGTAATACTCCACTGTGTGTATATGCCACAATTTCATTATTCATTCATCAGTTGGAGGGCACCTTGGTTGGTTCCATAGCTTAGTTATTTTGAGTTGAGCTGCTACAAACATTGACATGGCTGCATAGCTGTAGTATACTGCTTTTAGGTCCTTAGGATATATACCAAGGAATGGGATACTTGGGTCAAATGGTGGATCTATTCCCAGTTTTTTGAGGAATCTCCAGACTGTAAGTGGTTGTACCATTTTGCAATCCCACCAACAATATGTAAATGTACCTTTTCCCCACATCCCTGCCAACGTTTGTTGTTTGTATCCTTGATATTGCTCTTCTAACTGGAGTGAGGCAAAATCTCAGTGTAGTTTTAATTTACATTTCTCTAATTGCTAGAGATATTGAGCTTTTTATGTATTTGTTGACCATTTATATTTCTTCATTTGAAAAGTTCTGTTTAGTTCTTTTGCCCATTTATTGGTTAGAGCTTTTGTGTTTTTTGATGTTAAGTTTTTTAAGTTCTTTGTATACCCTGTATATTAATGCCCTGTCTCAGTTGCAGGGGATAAAGATATTTTTCCCATTCTGTAGGTTCTCTCTTCTCACTCAATTGTTTCCTCTGTTGTAAGGAAGATTTTTAATTTGGTGCCATCCCATTTCCTTTTACTTCTTGCATGTTGGAGGTCTTATTTAGGAAGTCAATTCCTGAGCCAATGTGTTGGAGTGTTGGGCCTACATTTTCTTCTAGTAAGTGCAGAGTTTCTGGTCTAATTCCTAGGTCTTTGATCCACTTTAATTTGAGTTTTGTTCAGGGTGAGAGACAGAGATTGAGATTCATCTTATTACATATGGATTTCCAGTTTCCCCAGCACCATTTGTTAAAAGAATGTCTTTTCTTCAACTTAAGTTTTTGGCTCCTTTGTCAAGTATGAGGTAACTGTATTTATGTGAGTTTGTCTCTGTGTCTTCTATTCTATTCCATTGATCTTCACATTTATTTTGGTACCAGTACCATGCTGGTTTTGTTATTATAGCTCTGCAGTATAATTTGTAGTCTGGTATTGTGATTCCTCTGCCTTCACTTTTCTCACTAAGGATTGCTTTGGCTATTCTGGGTTTCTTTTTTTTCCAAATGAATTTCATGACTGATTTTTCTAATTCTGTGAAGAAGGACAATGGAATTTTGATGGGTATTGCACTGAATCTGTATTGCATTTTAGGTAATATGACCATTTTGATTATAGTAATTCTCCCTATCCAAGAACATGGGAGGTCTTTCCATCTTCTAAGGTCTTCCATTTTGTTCTTTAGTGTTCCATAGTTTTCAGTGGACAGGTCCTTCACCTCTTTTATTTGATTGATTCCCAAGTATTTTTTTAAGCTATTGTGAATAGGGTAGTTTTCCTAATTTTTTTCTCAATAAATTCATCATTGGAATAAAGGAATGCAATTGATTTGTGAATGTTGATTTTGTGTCCTGCTACCTTGCTGAATTCATTTATGAGCTCTAGAAGTCTTTTGATGGGGTGTTTTGGATCTTCTAAATATATAATCATGTCATCAGCAAACAGTGCTAATTTGAGCTCTTCTTTGCCTACTTGTATCCCTTTAATTTCCTTCTCTTACCTAATTGCTCTGGCCAGAGTTTCAAGGACTATGTTGAATAGGAGTTGATGCCATAGAACTAAACCATGCAATTAATAGTTTGGACCTAACAGACATTTTTAGAATATTTCACCCATCAACATCTGAATATACTTTCTTCTCAGTGGCACATGAAATATTCTCTAAAATAGATCATATTCTAGGGTACAAAGCAAATATTAGTAAGTACAAAAAAATAGAGATAATACCCTGCATAATTTCAGATCATAGTGGAATGAAACTAGAAATTAATGATAAGATAAAAAATAGAACCCAACTAACACCTGAAGATTAAATAATACACTCTTGGATAGTGAATGAATAACAGAAGAAATCAGAGGAGAAATTAAAAAGTACTTGGAGATAAATGAGATAAATGCTTTTTATATCAAAACATATCAAAATCAGGGCTTGAGTGTGGCTCAGCAGTCACAGTGCTTCCCTGGCATGTGTGAGGACTCAGGTTCAAACCCCAGCACCACATACACAACTGTTAGAGCAATGAAAACCGGATGAAAAACTAAATGAAAATTGATTCTCTCTTTCTCTCTCTTTCACTGACCTCTATCTTTAAAAAAAAAAAATCAAAATCACTCTTTTGGTCCTGGCAGGCACACAATCAGACACCACTAGGAGGACCCTGTCAGAGAGACTGCCCAGGACCTACCAGAGGAAGATCCTCCAAGTCCAGAGCTGCCCTGCTTTCTCAAACCCCTGCAAACCTTTTGGGCCTCTTAAGTCCCGGCAGACGGTAGATAAGTGCTCAGGACACCACTGGTAAGACCCCCTTCAAGAACAGAAAAGCACCCTCCCCCCCACTCCCACCTACCTGAATCCCCACGTGAAGATCCAGGACTCTTTTGGTACCACCTGGCAGGAACTCAGGACACCATAAGTAGGACCCCTGCTCAGAAAAGCTCCCACCTACCTGATGCCCCATGTGCCAGTCTGGGCTTCCTTTGGTTCCCTATTCCTTTGGTCCCTGCTGCTAGCCACTCAGAACACCCCCAGGTAGGTTTCCCATCTGGAGCAGCTCCTGCCCTGCTGAAGGACAGGCCCAGACCTATTCTGCTCTGGGCACCAGCAGACACCCAGGACCTACTGGAGGAGCATCCCCTTGGGAACCAGCCCTTGACCCAGGCCTCTTCTAGTCCTGGCCTGGCAGGCGCCCAGGACAACCCAGATTCAGATCTGCAATCTTGAGCCTGATGCACAAGGAGGAGCAGAACAAGGACCCAGCAAAGGCACTGTTCGGAAGGTGGTGATCATCAAAGAGGTGGCAGATCCGTCCCTTTGACTTGCAAGGAAAAACCACTGAAAGAACCGCCTACCTTCCATGTAGGAAATCTAAATTCAGAAATCCACAAAAAGCTCTTCAAAAATGAAGACTCAAAATAGGAAAGGGTCAACTCAAACCCAAAACTCCCCCAAAAAGGATGTCACAGATAGGGACCGAGATGAAAACCTTGAAAAAAATCACCAATGATCTGATTACTAAAAGGAACAATGAATTAAAAGTAAATATAATGAAAGGACTAAGGGAAAAACTCGAGATGAAAAACTCTATTACCAAAGAAATAGACATACTCAAAAAGAAAGTAACAGAGCTAAAATCTGCAGTCAAAGACATTAAAGGAATCATGGAAGAATTTAATAATAGACTAACTTCTATAGAAAACAACCACAGTTCTTGAAGAGAAACTTCTGATGAGGACAAGCTGAGCAAGCTTGAGCCCATGGATGACAAACAAGAAAAAAGCTTACAGAACACAAACAAAATTTTTAAAATGTCTGGGATGAAATGAGAAGAAACACTTTATGAGTAATTGGAATATAGGAAGAAATCAAAACATAAATATTTGGGATGAGGAACATTCTGCATGATATAGTAAAAGAAAAATTTTCCCATATAAAAATAGTCAGAGATGCTCATCCAGGAAGCTTATAGGACACCCAATAGGCCTAATCAAATGAGAAGCTCACCAAGACACATCATATTCAAAATGCACAACAGGGAAATCAAGGAAATAATATTAAAACCTGCAAGGGAGAAATGCCAAATCACATTCAGAGGCAAACCAATAAGAATCACATCTGATTTTTCAGCTCAGATTCTGGAAGAAAGAAGATCATGGAAAGATATTTTTCAACATCTGAATGCACACAACATGCAGCCAAGAATACTATACCCAGCAAAACTCACCTTCAAAATTGATGAAGAAATAAAAACTTTTCATGATAAGATCAAACTTGCAGCATTCATGAACAGAAAGTCAGCATTACAGAGAATCCTTAAAGATAAACTCCAGATAGAAGAACAAGCAAACATTCCTCAACACCCACAGACAGAGGAATTTTAATGAAGGTGAATATTGTCAATAGACAACCAAGATAGCAAAGAACTTACTAATAAAACACAATGAATATGAACTACAACCACATAACTATTCTAAAACTGAATGTGAATGGTCTCAACACACCAATCAAAAGACACAGACTACAGATTGGATCAAAAAACAAAACCCAACAATATGCTGCTTACAGGAAGTCCACCAATGACAATGGTGGTGCCAATGACACCCACAGAATGAGGATGAAAGGATGGAAAGAAAATCTACCAGGCATATGGCCCAAGAAAGCAAGCTGGAGTTGCAATTCTTATATCCAACAAAGTAGACATCAAATATAAATTAATCAGAAGAGATAAAAAGGTCACTACATCCTAGTAAAGGGAACAATACAACAGGAAGATATAATCATGGTGAATATATACTCTCCAAACACCAATGCCACCAACTATGTGGAAAAAATTACTCCAACACATAAAACCACTTGTGGACCTTAACATGATAGTACTGGGAGATTTTAATATGCCTCTATCACCAATAGACAGATCATCAAAGAAAAAAAAAACAGTAAAGAGATTTCAGTCTAAACAACACAATGAAGCAGTCTTAACAGACATCTACAGAATATTCCACCCCAAATTGGCAGAGTACATCTTCTTCTTGGCAGCACATGGATCCTTCTCCAAAATAGATCATATTCTAGTTCATAAAGGAAATCTCAGAAAATACAAAAAAGTAGAAATTATTCCATGTATCCTATCAGATCACGATGTCATAACCCTAGCAATTAATAGCAAAAATCATCACAGAAAACACACATATACATGGAGATTGAATAACATCCTATTAAATGAAGAATGGATCTAAGAAGACATGAGAACAGAAATTAAGGAATTCTTGGAACACAATGAGAATGAAGATACAACATAGGGAAACCTCTGGGACAGCATGAAAGCATTCTTAAGGGGAAAATTTATAGCACTGAATGTCTACATTAAAAATCAGAAAAGATCCCTAACAAATAAGCTTATGCTCCAACTCAAATCTCTACAAAAGGAGGAATAATCTAATCCCAAACCAGCAGAAGACAGGAAATAATCAAGATCAAAGCTGAAATCAATAAAATTGAGAAAAACAAACAAACAAAAAAAGAATCAAAGAAACAAAGAGCTGGTTCTTTGAAAAAATAAATAAAATTGACAGATCACTAGCTAACTTAACTAAAAGAAGAAGAGAATCAAAGTAAATCAACAAAATTACCTACGAAAAGGGAGTGATCACCACAACCACACTGAAATCAAACAGATTATCAGAACATATTTTGAAAAACTATATTGCTCTAAATCTGATAATCTGGAGGATGTCACAGATAGGGACCGAGATGAAAACCTTGAAAAAAATCACCAATGATCTGATTTCTAGACACATACAACATCCCCAAATTGACACAGAATGAAATTGAAATCCTGAACAGCCCAAATAAGAGGCACCAAAATCATACCGCAATTAAAAGTCTTCCAAAGAAGAAAAGTCCAGGACCTGATGGATTCCCTGCTGAATTCTACCACACCTTTGAAGAAGAGCTAACACCTCTTCTTTTTCAAGCTCTTCCAAGAAATTGAAAAGGAAGGACTTCTCCCAAATACATTTTATGAAGCAACCATAACTCTGATACCAAAACCCAACGAAGATACATTTAAAAAAAGAAAACTACAGACCAGTATCCCTCATGAACATTGATGCAAAAATCCTTAATAAATTTCTAGAAAACTGTATACAAAAACACATCAAGAAGATAATTCATCATGATCAAGTGGGCTTCATTTCAGATATGCAAGACTGGTTCAACATACGCAAATCAATAAATGTGATTCATCACTTAAACAGAATTAAGGACAAAAACCATACGATCATCTCAGTAGATGCAGAACAGGCCTTCAATAAAATCCAACACTCTTTTATAATCAAAATTCTAGAGAAAATAGGGATCAAAGAAACTTAACTTTGTGAAGGCCATATATGCCAAACCCTCAGGTAGTATAATACTAAATGGAGAAAAGTTGAAAAAAGCATTTCCACTAAACTCAGGAACAAGTCAAGGCTGCCCGCTCTCCCCACTTTTATTCATTATAGTCCTTGAGACCCTGGCTGGAGCAATCAGGCAAGAGAAGGAAATCAAAGGGATAAGAATAGAAAGGGAGGAAGTCAAACTATCCCTTTTTGCTGATGACATGATTCTATATTTGTAGGATCCAAAAAATTCCACCAGAAAACTGCTAGAGCTAATAAAAAGACTTGGCAAAGTAGCAGGCTACAAGATCAACGCCCATAAATCAATAAATTTCCTATATGCCAACAATATTAGGGAAGAAGAAGAAATTAGGAAATTGGTCCCATTCACAATATCCTCTAAAAGAATAAAATACTTGCAAATTAATCTAACAAGAGAAGTAAAAGACATCTACAATGAAAATTATTGAATACTGAAAACAGAAATTGCAGAAGACCTGAGAAGATGGAAAGATGTCTATGCTGTGGATTAGGCAGAATTAATATAATTAAAATGGCCATTCTACCAAAAGCACTATACAGATTCAATGCAATCCCCATCAAGATTCCAATGTCATTCTTTGCAGATATAGAAAAAGCAATTCTCAAATTCATTTGGAACAACAAGAAACCCAGAATAGCCAAAACACTACTATGCAAGAAAGATGAAACAAGTGGCTTTGCAATACTAGATCTAAAATTATACTATAGAGATGTAGTATTAAAAACAGCATGGTAGGGCTGGAGTGGTGGCTCGGCAGTTACAGTGCTTGCCTGGCATGCTCCAGTACACAGGTTCAAACCCCAGC
>PVKS010022671.1:0-33371 GCA_004027875.1 Aplodontia rufa
ACTTACTTCTCAGAGTGCTGGGGCTTGGGAGTCCATGGTCAGGGCGCCTGCAGGGCTCTCCGGTTACAGACAGCTGTCTTATTGCTGCGTCCTCTGATGGTGAAAGAGCTAGCCGACTCTCTGGCCTTTTCTTGAGAGGGCACTGATTCCATTCATGAGGACTTCATCCTTGGGACCTAATTATTTCCCATAGGCTCCGCCTCTAAATCCTGTCGCATTGAGATTGGGGGTTCAGCATGCAAGTTTGGGGAACAGCATTCGGTCCATTGCATTGTTGGTTACGGTCAACCTTTATAAAGCATCTGACTGAGACAAGAGATGAGAACTTGGGAAGAGACTCCGAGTGGGCCAGCACTGCTAGCTTTGCTTGTGGCAGGAGCTTTCCGTTTTTGTATATGACTCCTTGTGCTCCTCAGTCATTCAGTTCTGCCTGTGTGACCTTCCCATGGAAGAACACGATAGGAGAGCGATGGAGGGTTCATTCGCTCATTCAGCTGGCAGTGACTTGCTGGGCACTGATCGGAGCACCAGGGAGAGACAGTGAGCGGGATGATCATCATTGCCCTCTGGGAACTCACATCCTGTGGAACGTGTCAGTGTTTATTGTAGTGGAGATGAAGGAACTGGAGAGTGACGTGTCTACTGCCATGTGGAATGGTCAGAAGAAGAACATGGGTCAGGCAGATCTGCAGCCCCAGGGCACACCCACACAGCAGAATTCACGAACAATACACTCTTATTCACTGCTTAAAGGCTTTGTATCATACCTAGCCTATTTCTGAGTGGGATTGTTTACAGAAATAAGTAAATAACCGTGATGTATTGATTTCCAAGGGTCTTATTTAGTTCAATTAAAACATGAGTTGATTCCTTCTGCCATTCCTTTGTTTCCATCTATCTATCCCATGATCTCTCTACCCATCCACGTATGGAGGGGTGTATGGCATGCCATAGAAATGAGTTCAAATCTCCTCTGCTACTCAGAGGGTGGATTTTTTAAATTGAAAGATCGTTTAGGCATGCACAAATAGCAAGAGTTCTCACTGGCTATTCAATCCCCGAAAAAGACATGAATTGCTTAGTCTGCGTTGATTGTAGAAAATTCAGTTTTCTCCACGAACTAAGCAGAAGAGTTTGTGAAAGCTGCTCATCATAGAATGTTTTTAGAAGGACCTTGTTATGGGTTTCTTATTTGAAGAACTACATTTTTTAGCATTTAAAAAAAATCTGATCTGCAGTTTTCATCATTCCTATTAGTGAATTGTCTTTTTTCCTGAGTGAATACATTATCAGGACAATACATTTAGAATACTGATTAATTCCTGCTTCCTTGAATTTTTCCTATGGAAAATAAAGTATCAATTCAGCACATCCAGGGAACTACACCCTTTGGTCAGTTCTATATTGTTTTCATTTTCCTTTAAACTACTGTTCATCACTGGAAACACCAAACCCTTTAACATTTATTTTGTTAACTTGTATAATTAATAAGGAGGTTAATTCACCTATTATATATAATATACTTTCACATAAATGAATATATGATATAACATGGTTTTCAAATGGTCATAAACTTTTAAGTATTGACTCATGTAACTTGTTAATTAGGCAATGCTGGTATAACAATATGTTGCAAAGAGACATTGTATGTAATAAGAAAATTAAAAAGGTTCTGATTTGTCTCTTTTTTTTCCCTTTTGGAAGGAAAAACAAATTTTGTAGGACTTTAGATAAGATTTTAGATGCACAATCATATAAATGGTTTGAAAAAAGGCTTGCTTCACCATACTGTGATGGAAATCAGTTGCTATATAGATTCTTATGGACTACTCAGTCAAAATTAAATTGCTCAGACTGTTAGAATCTGAGCAATGTAGCCAAAATAGTTCAACTCAACTGAATATTTATTTAGAAAATTCATTTGGTTATCTGTCATTGCACCTGTATATGTAGATAGGTGATTGATAGAAACAGATATATGCACACATACAGAAGTATGCAAGGCTGTGTCTTTGTCCTCAAATATATTTATGTTGGCAATACCAAGTGAAGGTGGAAGAAGTATAGACAAATGGGTCATATCATATTAACATGCGTAATGGTGACGAACAAATTACTGACAATGTTGTCAACCATTCCTGGCTAAATTAGAGAAGGCTGGTTTAGGAAGGTTGCCAGGCAGAGGATGGTGGAGAAGGGAACTTTAAGCAATGTAAATGTGCAGGGCAGGATTTACTAAGGAGCACATCTAGGTAGAAGTGAGGCGTTGCATGTGCAAGACACACTGAGTGAATGAATGGAGTCGTAGATGAGGCTGGAGAGGTGGCTTGGGAATAGATTTGTATGACAACATTTACACCAAGTTAAAGAATTGGAATGTATCCTGTAGAGAGAGGGGGCAACATGTGGAGACTTTAAGACAGCAGGATATGATCCGTCTTTTTTTTTAAAGAGAGAAGGATAGTGTGTGAGAGAGAGGAGAGAGAAAGAGAGAGAATCGATTTTATTGAGTTTTTCACATGGCTTTCATTGCTCTGACACCTAGTTGTGTACGTGGATGCTGGGGTTGAACCCATATACTTGGGCATGCCTAGCAAGTGCTGTAATCACCAAGCCACCACTCCAGCCCCTATGATCAAGGGGCTAGATAATTTTAGCAAGATAATTTCCAAATGATGTGGAGGCAGGAGAGGTGGCGAGTAGCTCAAAGACACATTCAAGAATGCAGGTGAGAGATGCCAAGTCACCAGATGTGGCATGGAGATTGATGAATATGGGCATACCAGTGAACACACACCAAAAGATTATAAAGACATTCTAGAAATTTATTTGAATAATATTTGCTTTTCTCTGGAATGAATTAGTATTTATAAGCTTTTGATACTTTTTGAGTCCATGTTAAACTTTTGGCACAGCACTGAAATCACATCTCCTGCAAGGGAACTTCAGTGTGATATACAGCAGCTCCTGAGAGTCATATATGTTAACAGGAACTAGACCTTCATAGGTATGTTTTAATTTTAGCAAAGGATAGACTATAAATAACAATATGAATTTGTGAATATTTTATGACTGTCCAAAGTATTGCTACACATGTGTTTGTGGGTAAAATGCATGCAATAAAATTAATTGGCATAATATAATAATCTTCTTTTCCTATTTATATTTAAAAGAACTGAAACTTACAGAGAAACCCTAAAGAGAGCTGTGCTGCATTTCCAAGGCAAACTAGCTGATTCTCCCACTATCTTGCTTTTGATCTCTCCTGCTTATTTGGTAGTATTTCTTCAGTCCATGATAGCGTATGATAGTAAATTCACTTGAAATCTTTGGGATTCTAAAGTCAGAATAGTAAAGCAAGAATGTAGGGTTTTAGTGGGAGAAGAGTTCAAAGCAATATCACAGAAATTTCACATATCCATAAAAGCAGCCCTAAGCAACAGACTGCCATCCTTTATTTAATTTCTCATCAAGACTGGGGCGTCCTTCAGAAGAAGCAGTGAACCACTTGGGGAGATCTGGAGCCTCAAGCCTTTGTTCATCATTCTTTCTTAGGATCCTCAGAAATGGCAACTTCAAAACCCAACTGGTTATATCTTCCATGTCCTTTCTGTCCAAGCTTACTGTGTGACAGGATTAAAGATATTATGAATGGAGGTCATGGTGAGAAGTTTGACCAAATTGTCTAGTTCTATGAAATCATTAATCAAACTTCCTGTCTGAAATTACTGATTAGTTGCTGTGTCACTATAACTATCCCCACCTGTTATTTGGCCTTGTAGAAACAGTTACTTCTCTGCTTTTTCTTGGCAATGATAGTTGTTTCTATTGGACTAAAGGAGACCATATCTATCTTGTACCTGCAAGTTATAGCCACAGCTTACCATGATGTTACCAATCTAATCACAGTAAATATTGCTCAAAAGCAGTGGTAAGAGTAAGAGAAGAAGGGAAACTGGTTATCAAGAGTAGGCAACAGGGTAAAATCTTACCCCTCCCATTAATTACAAATATAATTATACTTTTTTTTTAAGAGAGAGGGACAGTGAGAGAAAGAGAAAGAGAGAATCAATTTTATTTAGTTTTTCATGTGGCCCTGATTGCGTGGACACTTCCTTATGTAGGTGGTGGTGGGGTTTGAACTTGCATCCTTGTGCATGCCAGGCAAGTGCTGCAAATGCTGAGCCACCACTCTAGCCCCAAACTGACACTTCTTAAAAGGGGAAAAGCATAATGATATTTTTTTAAGAATACTGCTTAACAAAGTATTTGTCTTTCCTCTATGTTCTGAAAATTCAGCAACGATGAAGAAAAAGAAACCATGGAGAAAAAGACTTTATTTCTTCATTTTGCATGATATAGGTGGAATTAGTGACTAAAAACAGAGAGGATTTGGGACATAACTCAGAAGGAACTTGGCTTAACTCTTGACGTGTGCCTCTCTCCACTATTCAGCAGTATATTGCCTAGGATTTGCACACATGTTATCCCGAATTGGACTCTTGAGAGAGAAAGATGATTTTTATAAAAAGTACCTCTGGTTCAATTTCAAGGATTATTTAAACCTACTTAAGACATTGCACAAATTCCCATAGGGTTTGGGTTTTTTTTTTTCCACCCCACTTACAAACTATTGTCTAGTAGGGCAAAGTTCTCATTTTCCTTCCACTTTATAAAATTCAAGAACATATTTGTTAAAAATTTCTACTTTAAAGATCTCAGTGAGCATATTCATATTCTATAGTTTGATTAAAATTAATATCTCAATTAAAAAATGCACATTAGTTACATGATACTTTCCCACTTCCTATTAGTTGGCCATCTGTATCTATGGATTCCAAATTCTTGGATTCCACACACTGTGGATTGAAATTACCATTTTGAAAAATTACATCTGTAATTGGACATGCATTAGACTTCTTTCTTATTCTCTAAACAATATGGCATAATAACTTTTTTTTTTAAAAAAAGAGGACAGTGAGAGGGAGAGAGAGAGACAGAGAGAAATCCACTTTAGTTTTTCACATGGCTTTTGTTGCTCTGATACTTTGTTGTGTACATGGTGCTGGGGTTTGAACCCCGAGTTGCCACTCCAGCCCCCATAATAACTCTTTTTATCAGCACGTACTTTTACATAAGGAAGGTTTTTTTGTTACATGTTTGTACATGCACACATCATAACAATTTATTGTGAGCCAAATCCCTTCTCAGTATGCCTCTCCCCTTGTCTCCCTTCTCCCCCTCCCCTGGACTCTTTTCTCCTTTGATTTCCTCCCAATATTACAACCATTTCTAAGCATTTACATTGTATTAGATAGTATAAGTCATCAAGAGATGATGTAAAGTGTATGGGAGGATGGGTGTAGGTTATATGCAACTACCATGCCATTTTATATTAGAGACTTCAGCTTTGCAGATTTCAGTATCCAAGCTGAGTCTTGGATCCAATTTCCTATCAATACTGAGGGACAATTGTACTTTGTTTTGCAAATTTCTCCGTTGAAGACAATTGTTACAGAAATATCAAATTCAGTAGAAATGTTTAATTTCACTTCATATACAAAGAAGAATTTACACTTCTTGAGAAAACAGTTAGTTACAAGCCATAATGTGTGTGTGTGTGTGTTTTTTTTTTTCTTAAGAGAAGGACAGTGAGAGAGAGAGAGACAGACAGACAGACAGACAGACGGAATCAATTTTTATTGAGCTTTTCACATGGCTTTCGTTGCTCTGACACTTAGTTGTGTACGTGGGTGCTGGGGTTTGAACCCGTGTACTCGCACATGCGGGGCAAGTGCTGTAACTGCTGAGTCACGGCTCCAGCCCCCATAGTTTGTATATTTGACTCTCACTCAATGAATACAATATTTGGCATTAGTTTCCAGAGACAAAAGCAATGGCAAAGTGCAGCGATTAGAACTTTAATGAGACTTGTATTCTCGTAGTCCCAGAAAATCTTTTCATTGTTAACAGGCTTTACTGTACCCATGACCTGACATACATGAGTATAGTGTGAAGCTGTTTTCACAAATATTTTAATGTCTAGCCCCAGGAAGAAATGCACCTGCTGTAGCTCCGAATGCAGAGTCCAAGTAAACTGAGTCCCCATGTCATCAAAAGATGGCTTGTTTTTATTTGTAAGCTGAAAATAATGGGGAAAATTAGACTAGTATGCACTAGATTTATTGGAAACCTGATTCAGTTGAATTTCTGGCCAAAATAAAAGCAGGAAATGACACATGTGATGGAGGACATGAAGGGAAAGAAGGAAATGTGACAGAATGATAGTTATATTGGCAAAAAGGAGCTCACTAGTCTCGGTTGTATTTAAAAGAAAAGTTTTAAGGTTCTTAGGACTTAAGTAGAGGGGCTGGAGTGGTGGCTCAAGCAGTTACAGCTCTTGCCTGGCATGCTCAAAGACATGGTTCGAATCCCAGCACATGTACACAATAAAGTGTCAGAGCAATGAAAGCCATCTCAAAAACTAAATAAAATTAATTTTATCTTTCTTTCTCGAACTCTTTTTAAAAAAAAAAAAGTTGAGCTGGAGGGGGAGTGACTGGGACAAGTGACCTAACATATATGCTGAGTAAAATATATTTGTTGTTTGCTAGGGAATCTAGAATATGCCACTGAGTCATTTTAGGACTTGGTACTAAAAATACAGACATTTTCATATTCATAGGCAATGCACATTGATTCGGACTTGACTGATTTGAAATTTGCGTACGATGTGTATTACTTAAATAGAAAATTTGGACGAATTTAACTTAGTGTGCAAAATTTTTTAAAAAGTAAAAGTGGAAATCTAAACTAAAAAAAAAGTCATCTCTTAAACCAAGAGCTCCAACAGTTAAAATTGTTTTTATGTTGAAATTCCAGATGCTTTCTGATGCCTCGGCTCAGGAGGTAGTCATGTTGAACACCTGATTATGTATGAGTCCTCTGCTTAGAAACCATTAACATAGTAGTAATAACTGATTTTAAAAGGTCCTAATTTATGGATCTAGTATAAGCATAATGTGAATTTTAATTTTTCTTACAAGGTTATACCAAGACTATTCTAAGTTATTTTATTATTATTATTATTATTATTATTATTTTATTTTATTTTTTATTTTTTTGGTACCAGGGATTGAACCCAGGGGTACTTAAGTACTGACATCCCCAGCCTTTTTTATTTTGAGACAAGTTCTCGCTAAGTTGCTCAGGGCCTCACTAAGTTGCTGAGGCTGGCTTTGAACTTGTGATCCTCCTGCCTCAGCCTCCCAAGCCCACTGGGATTACAGGCATGTGCCACTGCTCCTGGCTTCTAAGACACCTTTTTATTAGCAATGAGATGAATAATACTTGTTAAGTAGATGCTTTTTACCTACTCTGAATTATGAATCTATAAACATATTGCACTATCATAAACAACAATTCCTCCAAATCCAGTCTCTATTAAATGTATTTCTTGCTTAAGTTACTCTCACCTATGTGGGGGTGAGGTGTGGGGTTGGAGGAGTTTTTTCTGCTGATTGCATTCATTCGGGAATTCAAGATCCTTCCGCTTATTCTCTGCGGTAATTGCTCTTCAGAGCTTGTCTTCTCTTTTCAAGCAGTGGGTAGGAAAAAGGAAAAATCATGAAGACTTTACAGAGAGTTCTTTCCACACACCAGGTTTACAGTTCTACATTCCAACGTGTGCCCAAGACAAAAGCAAGCGGAATTTGGTGAATTCATAGCATTCTCTCCCACAAGAATTTCTTAAGAAAACATTTTGTAATTCACAATTTTCACTAATTAAACCTGAGTGGTGCCATTTGTTAATCCATACTACTCAGGTTTTACTACTTGCATTAAGTAATTACTGGCTGAAGTGTTGAAGCAATTTGCAATTCTGTGATCAACAACATTGACCAGTTTCACCTGGGCTCTATGCTGAAGGGCCAGGAAATCCCCATGAATTATTTATTTTACTTTTGTAATTAGGAATGACTGGTTGGTGCATTGCAACAGATCAGAACCAGAAAGCAACAGGATTTGATGAGTAGAGACGCAGGTGGCTTCTTGTAATGGATCTACTATGAGGAATTTAAAGCTGTTCAAGAGCTGAATGGACTTCCAGGTGTTCCTGTTCCCAAAGTCAGACTTCAGATACCTGCCAAAGAAGCAAAGCCTCATTCATCAGAAAACACCTTTAGCCATTTATGCTGTTGAGCCTTCCAAAGGCTGCTGTGCGCCATTAGCAGCAGCGTTTCCTGCTGGGGGGAGATGGTTGATCTTCTGTAATTAAGTCTCTTTCAGTTTCCCCTTTGCTTCTCTTCTGTATGTTGCTAACCCACATTTCTTGCCCTTAGTTCCTTTAGTTCCTTTATCTTGCCTACTCTCTTGCCTACTCTCTCATCATTTGGAACAAAGTACTCTGGAGGATTGATTGGCTGCAGCAAAGGCCATGGTGTCTAGTGGAGACAATTTTGGGCTAATGAACTGGCAGTGTAAAGCCTGTGCTGCTTAATGTCATGTGCACATCTCTCATCTCATTCTTGGTATCGATAAAGTAGACTGAAAATCAGCACACTAAATACTTGGGTTTAGTTTCCTTCACCAGGCAGGATAGCTTTTGTTAGCTGTGGGTGTCCAGGAACCAGAGCATGAGTTAGCAGCTTAAACGCTAGCATTTCACCAGAGAGTGCAACCCAGGGAAGTGTAAGCGAGGGGAAAGGAGCAAGACTGGAAACGTGGAAGGTTAGATGCTCAGATGCAAGCAGGTGCAACTTATGAGACTGCAGCTTCTCCAGCTCAGATTGCTCAATCTTGCAGGAGGACATCATCAGAAAGAATGCATAAATGAATGCACATCACAGTAGTCTCTTGGGGGCAGGAAGAGACAATCGATTCACCTGGTCCCTTCCGTTACAATTAGATAAAATCCCCATTGGTTACAATTCACTCCTCCAGAGAGCCTGTGCTAACTCCTCTGCACTTTCATGTTGTATCACTTGTTATCTTCAGGAAGCTCCCAGGATGCCACTACATCACGCGTGCAGTGCAGTCAGTCTGGCAGGACCCCCACATCTGTAGCAGGTGCATCTGGCTTCCTGGCTCCAGATTGCAAGAGATTCTCCTGTGGGCAAATAAACAGATGTGTGGCTCTGGGGGCATATAAAGCGAGTTCGGTAACCTTTGCTGCTTTCCATCTAGTTCTTTTTAGTTGTGCCTGTGGTGGTTTCTATAGCTTCCACCCTGGTTCAACTCACTTTTAAAGTGTTCTGCTTGATAGTAGCTATTCTTCGTTACAATTCAAACTCTCGAGTGCATTGTAGTGAGGAAGACCAACAGAAACAAATAACAAATATGATGATTTTAGCGAGTAATAAGTGCTAAGTAGGAAACAAAACAGGTTGATGTACAGTAATTGCAGGTGTACTGAGAACTCATTCAGCTTGGCACTTAGTGTTTTTCTGGTCCTTCTTTCTCTGTGTCAGGCTGATAATCTCAGCAAATTAATTCCTGAACACTCTTTGGATATGATCTCCCTGCTCCAGAAACTTAAAGCTTTTTGCAGTTTTCTGAATTTGATTTGCTAATTCTCATTTTTAGGGCCATTGCATACAACATTCCTTGAACCAAAAATGCTATCTTTTCCTAGTCAGTTTTTTTTCCTCTTCCTCCTTCAGAATCTGATCTAAAACTTAACTTCTACAGGAAGCCTTTCCTGATCTAGTTCTTGCCCCCACCATTGTATCTCCAATTGCTTGTATTTGTTAAAAGTGCTATACTACCTCATTTAAACTGAATTCTGTGCTATTGTTAAAATGTTCTCAAGTCCCTTCCAGTGGCTCCACATACCACGAGTTGGATATACATGTTGGAATGAGTGGCGGTAACCCCACAGGAAGCCTCAGGACCCTGTGGAAATATTCACTACTTGCTCCTTGTTTCTGGGATTTGGAGTGAGCCACTTTGTACCTTCTGCTGATTAGAACTCACAGGGTCTCTGCTTGGGTCATCGACTGGTTCTGTGATCTCAGAACTTGTGGATATCTTAATTTCTTATCTGTAACAAAAGAGTTTTATAAATGAAGTCCAACATCTTTTCTGGCTTCAATATAATTTTAAAATGTTACTATAGTAAAAGGAATAATATATATTTTTGTTTTCTGAATTGTTTAAGGAAATACAACATAACTTCCACAATTTGTTTGGAAAATACTTTATTATATAAAACAGAGAAGGTAATTGGCTTTCAAAATGAGTTCAGGAAAGTTCCTTCTCTCTTCACTGAAAATTCAAACTCATTGTCAAGGGTTCAGGAAGCTTCTATTTAAACAATCAATTCAAGTAATCCTGTTATAGGTATGATATAATATTACTGGATGTAGATATTCAAGGGTAAGGAAGTAATTAATTTGCTAGATTATAAGGAAATCAATAACAAACTAATTTGACTTTCTATCAACTACAGTAACCATGGTGCTATGGACATTTTGCATCAGAAAATTCTTAGTGTTGGATGGCTGTCCTTTGCCCCATAGAATTTATAGCATTATCCTTGCTCTTTGTCAACTCCATGCCAGTCCCACCCTCCAGTTGTGTTTATTGGTGTCTTCAGAGACTTCCAAATAGCCTCTGATTGAGAACCACTGAGCTAGAACATGCGTGGTCTATGCCTGGCCTCCTACGTACTTTCGGTCACCTCTAGATTACTTGTAATACCTAATACAATATAAACACTGGATAAATATTTGTGGTATTGTTGAAGGGAATAGTGACAAGTGGAAAGGTCTGATGTGTTCATGACAGATGCAATTTTTTCCTCCAAACCTTTTGATCTGAGGCTGGGTCAGTCTGTGGTTGTAGAACCTGCAGACACAGGACCTACTGTATGTATGGTGGGAAAGGAATTTGGGGTATTTTATTTGAAAGCTCTATTTTTTTTCCTTTGAGTTTAGGAAAACAGTGAATCCTAATAAGAATCTTCAGTTCTTTCCTCACTTACAGATCAGGCCAGCAGGTCACTGGCCACCCTTGGGGTCAGTAGTTGGGTCATAGAATTCTTCCTGCTAACCTTGGGCTCACTGACTGACTATGAGATGAATAATAGGCCACTCTGTAGCAATAAGATCAAGTGGGGTCAGTTGTGCAGATGGACAGAGCCTGCACTAGGGGACTCTTAGGTGACAGTGGCTTACCCATGACCAAGGTCAAAGCGGGGCACACTTAGATGTAAAATATAATACCAGCAAAGTCCCCTATGCGTCTTTTAAAAAAAAATCTTCAGTTTAAAGACAGTTTGACTTCTATATCCCTAAAATTGAATAGCACAAATTTATATGATATTTATTATTTTGAATTAATTATAGCCAATTTCTAAGGCTATTTTGCCTTCTTTCAATAGTTTGCTTTGTTTATAGCCATAACAACATTTTTCTTGGACTTCTTTTTGCTGATTCAAGCATTTCTAAAAAGAAACAAAAGAAATGTTCTTCTCTTAAACTTTGTACTTGTGCTCAGTTTTTAGGGAGCTCTGATATAAGCATCTTCATAGATCTTTATTTACTCACGGATGTGTTGACTCTAAATTGGGAAAAGCAATATGAATTTCTCGGATAGTACACAAGTTAGAAAGAGCAATGTAGATTTTGGCTTTAGAGTTTAAACTTTAGTCACGGTTTTAGTATTGCACTGTTCTTTCCCAAGTGCGGTGTCTTTTATGATTTTTCTGTTTACATGTTCCAAGAGAAATTGGTTGTGTCATAGTTAAAATTTTCGCTATTTTACACTGTGACCTCTTTGGAGTACACGAGTTTAAATGTTTATTTTGAGCTATTTGTTCCTTGGTCTTTGTTCCCCCCTCACCTTACTTCTTATCTGCATTCTAATTGCCTTGTTATATTATGTAGATTATCTTGATTGTTTCTGATAGTAACAAGCCTACTTTCACACTTTTGACCCACCCAGCTAGCTCATGAATATTTTTTAAAAATTTTTCTCCCCTATTTTTTATTGGTACAGTATATCATGACTATTTCTTCTGTTCCTGAGGATTTCATTTTGCTAAAAAAGTCTCCAATGTTGCTCATACACCAATTTTTTTTTAACATTAATTCAGTCACATAGTTAGAGCCCTTCCTTGTGAGTTAAGGGTATCTAAGCTTTGGGCCTTCTCTTGACAGTTTTCTTCATGCTTTCTATTTCTCTCTCTCTCTCATCCATTCATCTGTTAACTGCCGCAGTGATTTGGAAGGAACTGGTACAGTGGTGGCCAATGCCTAGCAGTGGCTGGTGACATGGGGATGATGAGGACAGTTCTAGGGTCTCCTGCAAGTAAAGACAAGTGAGAAGTGACTTCCTATTTCCTTAGTAAGAATCACCATTGTTTGCAGTGAAAGCATTGGTTTAAATTGTAACCCAATTACCTATTTGAGTCATACATTCATGAACCCATGACAGTAATTTCACATTTGTTTAAAGCCTCATGTACTTGGGGAGTATTTTTAAAGATATTTTTGCCATTTTCTTTTTTCATCTAGAATACATCTTAAAATTTTTTGTTTCTGTTCATTATTTTCTTTCCTTTGAAGCACTATGAAAAAAATTAGAACGTTTAACCACCAAAAAAAGTTTCCTTGATATTTAGTAACATTAGAAATCTGTTTTTATGGATTGCTCCATATACTAAAGAATTGGTTTTAGTCATAATAAAATACATGCTATGTAAATACATAATAAAATACAGGAGACTCGTGAGAGTATCTTTGGCAGGGAGTGTCTTTATTAATCAAGGAAGCAGTATTGGGGTGTTAGAACAAAGTTCTCTGTTAACATTGGATATTTACGGGGAAGGCAACTACTAGATGACTAGGGACAGGTGTGATAAGGAACATTGTCACATTTCTTTTCGCCATTCCTTTAGAATTTTGAACCATATGACTAGTTCTTTTTCAAATAGTTTTAAAACTAGACTTTAGAGCGTTGTCTTTAAAATTCTCAAGCTTTTTCCTTGCAAAACCTTTCATAAATCACTGGAGTGCAGCATCATATACATACCTCTTAATCCGATGATCACATTTAATTCCAATCATTGTCCATATCTCTGATTACTTTATAGATACCCTGAAGGGTAGGACCATGACTCAGTTGTCTGTTTATCCTAGAGTCCATACTTGTTCCTAGAATATTATGGGTACTTAGTAGACATTTGTTTAATGAGTGAATAAAGATCTTATTTGTCTTTTGTCTTTATTTCTACCTTACCTTATGCCCATTGTGTTGAATATGCAGTATATTCAGAATAAAGGAACATACAGCATAGCAGAATATAACTTTTTGATTTATTTTCTAAAACATTTAGTGAGGAGAGTTTAAGGCATTGTTGACCAAATGTTTTATCTGTTTTCTCTCCCACCATTGGCTTTAAAATGTTGCCATTTGCAGACAGGCACTTAAGTTGGTAACAAAGATATTCGACTTGCTTGCGCTGTCTGCATACGTCCCTATGATCTAAAACATTTTGCTAAGCTAAAACTTAAAATTATCCTTCTGCTGGCTGCAACATGCATACCTATTATCCCAGCTACTTGGGAGGCTGAAATAGGAGGCTTGCAAGTTCAAGGCCAGTCTAGACAACTTAGATTCTTTCTCAAAATAGGAAATAAAAAAGGCTAAGATATAGCTCACTGGTCCAATGCCCCTGGATTCAATCCCCAATACTGCAAAAATAATCAGAAACAACTATCTTTCCTGTGTTATTTTTTTTAAATAGAAATTGACACAGCTTTCCCTGGGTTGGATACCAGAAACTGTTTAAAGTAGAATAGTTTCAATGAAAAAAAAAAAAAAATCAAGGGGCTGAAGTGGTGGCTCAGTGGTTTCAGTGCTTGCCTGGCATGTGCAGGGACGTGGGTTCAAACCCCAGCACCACATATACAACAAAGTGTTGGAGCAACGAAGGCCACGAAAAACTAAATAAAACTGATTCTCTCTCTCACACTGTCCATCTCTCTTTTAAAAAAGAAAAAATCAAAACCAATTTTATGGGCCTATACAGGAGAAGTGGTCTCATAGAAGCACAGTTTAATTTATTTTTTATTTTGTTCAACAGGTGGTTTGTCAACATCTATGTAATTTTGTGTAGAAGTGTTCAAAGGCTTTAGCACTGTAGATGATGGCATGCCAAGTTGTGCCCATGCCTTTGATCCTCTGAGTCTTTAGTGCTAGGAACAGCTTGGCATGCTGTGCCCTGTGGCAGTGGCTATATAGCACTGAGCTTAATGGAACAGCCTGGCTTCTGAAGTTATTGGCTGATCCTTCTGGCCGTGAACAGGCAGCTCTACTTGTAAAAGATGTATTTTTTTTAATATACTGGATAATTGTCTTGTTATCAATTCCTATCAGAAATTTTAAAGACAGGATTTTGGCTATTTCAAAATACAATTGCAGCAATTTTAAAATTTTACTACAGTTGATTATAACCAGGAATATATACATCAACAGCAGCAAGAATATTAAAATGCCTTGGAATTTATTTCCATCTCTCTTTATATACACATTGTACATGTTGTCTTCAAGTTTCCCTCGAGGAGTTATTGAAATATATATTGGGGAAACCCCAGAGGAAGCAATAGAAGTTATTCTGTTGACTAAATTATGGAATGATATGACTCCCTGCACTGTACTCCGGAGGTCATCTGCCAAGGACATTTTCCTAAGCTGAGTTAATTGAAAATTGTTATGATCTAACTGGTGTATGCCCTTTGGATTCCAGTTGTCTGAACTCATAATTTTCAGTGAAACTTGATATTGCAGATATGATAGTTTTTAAAATCCCAGTAATTTTCATTGAGCCAAAATTCATTTTGTGACCTCTTGTCTCAATTTCTTCATCAATTGTGAATATCCAAACTACACAGCCTCTCTCTCTTTCTTTGATTGTTTTGGATGTCCTGGGAATGCCTTTTAAGTTCTTCAACTTCAGGAGCTAGAGGCATGGCAATTGACTATTTAGTTAATAATCTGATTGTAGGTACTTGAACTTATGCTGTGTTTTTTGCTCTTGTGTGCTATGATGCTTTTGCTTTTGCCAAACTTAGGTTGAAAACGAAGGAGATTCTCCAGGCATTAGCATATAGAGTTAAATCCACCTGCAAATTCCCATAAATCTGGAAAAGTAGCTCTAGACTTCTGTTGAGTCGCAGACTCCCTTGAGAATTGAGTGAAAGCAATAGTACCTATATGCAGAAAGAAGTACATAGTCAAAACTTTCTGCATGTATCCATGTAATTTTCTATAGAAGTATTCAAAGGCTTTAGCACTATAGATAGCAGGTTAAAGGACTCACAAATGAATAAGTTAGAACCTTGATCTGTCATTCACTGGGCTCAAGAACTGAATAGAATAGAGTGAATTCTTGTTTTGTTCCATGCTATTTTCTTGTTTCTCTGTGATTTGCCTTTGAAATCCCAAATTATGCCATTTTTTTTATCCCCCTTACCCTCTGAAATCCTAGTTTTTGTATCTCAATAGATGATTTTGCTTTGTAGGTGATGTAATAATACCAACTTGGTATTTGAGGCAATTCCAGAAAGAATCATCAGAGTTTTCAAACTTAGATGAGAAGCCAAATTTCAAAATCAGTAACAGATGAAAACTTTTCGTAGCTTGCTGTGTGAACATTAAGAATCAAACGTTGTTTAACTAGTTAATTTTGCTGGAATATGACATATAGCTGGCCATGGTATGCCTCGGCTTTCGCAAAACACACCAAGAGGCGTGGAAAAAAAAATAATCAAGCCCACTTTCCGTATTTGAGTGGTCCTCATTTCAGTCCAGGGAGGCCTACTTCAAACGCTGGGTCTGAAAGGTCCTAAGCTTTTCTCTAGAACAGACAACATGCTTGAGAAAGACCCTTTAGTTTTCTGACACACTGGGTCAGACTTGTCCCAGAGCACCATGTCTAAACAGCTTCCTTTATGCGGCTCTAATTGGGATTGGTTCTCATGAGGGTCAAATCGGAGCTCCTGCAGTTGGAACTGCAGCAGTGGCAGCTGACAGCACCAGTTCAGCGGTGCCTCTTGAGACATGTAAGACAGCCACTTAGAGTTTGTTCCTGCAGACTTTTGACAAATGGCCCTACTCTGACTGCGCACCTAATAGATAGTTTTTGTTTTTCTTCTGGATTCGTGCCAGAACTGTGGTTTTCTCTTTAAGCACCTTACTGGTCTTTTGTCCACTGCTTTTGCCTTGGTGCTCCATCATTCATTCCAACGAAAAGCACTTGCTAGTGTTCTCATTGGGGCAGCCTATGTGGTATACTTGCAGAATGGGCCTGGCTTGACCCCAGCAAGTGAGTTCATGTGGGTGAACCCAAACGAACTTCGAACACTTGAGTTGTTCTGTTGATGAAGATGATGTGTGATAGATTAGGCTGTGATCATTTACATTGAACATTATAGTAACCAAAATTAATAGGCCAGCAAAGAGGGTGTGATCCAAGACCTCTGCAAAGGGTTCATCCGTTGACTGATTACCTTCCATATTCCAGGACCTTTGAAGAGAGAGGCGTAGTACTTTAATTTTAGCTTCCTTTCTGTAGCATATTGGTGTATAGACTTCCTAGGATTCCATTTTGGATAGCTTTGAAACAGGAAGCTTTTAGGAAGATTTTAAATTGCCTCATACATCTGAATTTAGTTACTGGAATTTAAGTACCTTACAGTGAGTGCCCTTTTAAAATCCTGTTGTTTTAAGGCCTGCGAAGTAATTTATGACTGTGAAAATAGGAGTGATAAATTGGAGACCACAGTATGTATTGCTTTTTTTCCCCCCAGAAGCCTGAGGGATAACAGGGAGGTCAGACAACTGCAGTCTGTTTCTCTTTCTTGGGTTTTGTAGTGTTCTTGTAGAAGGAGAGGAATTGTTTCCGAACACCGGAGGCAGGAGTGCCAAGTGACTCTTATCTTCAAGTACTGTGAAGTTTGATTAGCTTTCTGCTCCCTTGACCAGGGTCGCTTCCAGGAGAATACTGCACAGTGTTACGTGTGTGCTGAACGCCACCACCATCCTCCCTGCCTTGCTTTGAAATACTTTGAGTAATATCAGAGCTTCCCTTGTGGTCAGAATGATCCACGTATATGGAGGAAGAAAAAAAATGAGGCTAAGAGAGGGCATAATAGGATCATTTTTCCCTCTTGCTAGCTAAAGATACATTTACCAGGCCCTTCCCTTGTCCACTGAAGAAAGAAGACAGAGTATCACAATGTTGGAGAGGATTTCTCTTGATTGAAATCTCAAGAGTAGGGAAGTGAAATTAAAAGAAAAAGACTTTCTTTGTGCTGGGTTGACACACCTTGGGATTTGAATTCCTTAGGGAAGATGCCTTCTCGTTTTCTGCGGATGATTTCCGGGTTTTGCTTGCATCTGGTTACTGATGACAATTCTGAATGTTTTCTCTCCTGCTCACGTTGGTGGTGTCTTCATGTTCTTGCTGATGAGGGAGCTGCCTCAGGTGTGGGGCTGAACAGCTGTGCTGCCAAGTCTGAATCTGCCCCTCAGTTGTGACCTCTAGTCACACCTTAGTCCCTGACTTATTCAGACTCATCTTCCTCAGCAATCCCCTCCCCCTGGAGCTTTGGAAAGAAGTGCTGTTTGCATCTGTGTGTGTTCATGCCTTAGTGCATTGGTGTGTATGTGAATATATGTGTGTGCATTTGTGTGGAGTGCTCTCAAGTGGCAAAAGATCTCAAGAAATGACCTGATGTGATACTTTATATAACTGTATATGACAGGAGGTGTTTTTGCCTATGCTGTATTAAAGATTCCCATGCATAGAACCTCTGTTATCTATGCCCTGCATAACCTTTAGTTGCCATTCACACATAAGACATATTTAAACTAGATTTAATTTACTTTAATCTTGAGAATAAAAATAAAACCCTTGCAATATTCTTAGTTTGCAAATAGATTATATATTTGTGTGCAACTGCTTTAAATTTTCATTTATCAAGTATATCTCGTCTGCTTGCTCAGGGGCAGGGATCATGTGTTGATAGAACAGAGTCAGGCAGTCAGCTCCTACGAAAACTCCTCACTGGGTGTCAGCTTCCTCATCTCAGGAGGGCTGGAGTAAACGTTTATACTGGAGTACACATGGTGCGGTGCCGGTGCACAGAGACACTTAGTAAAAGGTAACTGTTTAGTTTTTCATGCGGCCCTTGTTGCTCCGAGACTTTGCTGTGTACATGGTGCTGGGGTTTGAACTTGGGCACTTGTGCATGCAAGGCAAGCACTGTAACTGCTGAGCCATCGCTCCAGCCCCTATGGCTAGATCTTAATATTAAAAACAACTGTGCAGAATAATCTTAAGCACTTCTCAGCGTAAGATCCCATGTAAGAGTACTATAGTTATGCATAGTAACTGGTTCATCCTGACAAAATCTTGCATGCGTGGAATTTGATTTCAGTTCATGATCCCCTCTTTTCCCTCTCGTCCTCTGTTCTCCTTCCTCTATTTTGCCAGAGTTCCTTTCGTTCATCTATTTATTTATTTTTGATTGATTCTTTTTACTTACACATAAGGGTGAAATTCCCCATGGGGTATTTTATATATGCACATAGCATGATTTTTAAAGAATTAATTCTGCATTGCCTTTCCTTTCCCATCCCTCTGCTTTGCCCCTCCCTATCTTTCTCTATACTGCTTATCTTCTGTTTGTTTGTTTTGTAATACTGGGGATTGAACCCAAGGGTACTGTACCACTGAGCTACATCCCCAGCCCCTTTTTTTTTAAAAATTTCAGACAGGGTCTTGCTAAGTTAGAGGCCAGCCTCTAACTTGAAATCCTCTTGTCTCAGCCTCCCAAAGTAGCCAAGTTTACAGATGTGGGCTGCTTTATCTGGCTAAATGCCACTTCTTTTTTTTTAAATTAAAAATCCATGTTTTCTCTTAAAATTAATCTGTTCATATGAAGTATTTGAATACTTCAAGTTACAGTTCTTCTAAACACACACATTTCATATAGGAGTGAAATTAGGGAATATATCTGTAGATCTAGCCAAGTTTATTAAGTGGAGGTCCCAAGAGTGTGAGATTTTTATTTCCAATATTTCTAGTATGCTTATGGATGGGTTGGAGAAATTCTTGGAACCAGTTGATACTGAGGAATTTTTTGATGCTATTGCTAGACTTTAAATGTTGTTTTTAAGAAAAATCAAGGATTTTTAAAAAATAAAGTTAGTAGAGTTATATGTACCTATGCAGATAATCTTTCCCCAAGACATTTTAATAAAAGACCAATACTGAAACTCTAATGGCTAGTCCTTGCCTTGTGGTTAATGCCTTTACATTGTTATTGTAAGGAAAGAGGCAAATGAAGGAGAGAGAGGAGAGCGGCGGCTCAACAGTAGCACAGGTGTATTTGGCAGAAACCTTCAGAGAGGGCCTCTTTCTTTACAATTATGGGAGAGCTGAGAGGCTGCCAGCTGCCTATGGTGTGTCTTAGAAGAGACACGAAATGATCAGCAATCCTAGAAGGTTCTAATTAGGAAGACATCACTCATTAGGACTATTTCTAATTTGCAGGTAAATTTCAGCAGGTTAGAGATGACCTCTATTAATACTTATTTTTTTTTATTGAGGGAAAATTCATACAAGATAAAATAAACCATTTAAAGCATGTAATTCAGTGACATTTTTGTATATTTGTGATATGCAAATACACTAATGTGTTAAAAACACTTTTTAAACGAAGTGCTAACATGTTTTAATACCTTTGGCATTCTTTAGAAACCACTTTTGCCTAGTTCAAGGCCTTTCTCCTTTTCCAGGTTGGGCCTAGTTAATTTTCTGCTAACTGAAATAGACACAAAGAAGCAGGGATTGATACCTCATAATTATTCTTCTTTCTTTTTCAAAGCTTTAATCAAGGAATATAATCCTAGGTGTAAAAACTCTCTCACAAGAAATGCAATGATAATTTGGTATGTAGATCATCCAGAGATATAAAACTGGTTATTCAGATGGCAGAATGCTAAAGGATATAAGTGCCTATGTCTTCCAGTATTGAGGTTTGTCATTACGCACAGAGGGCCTGGTGTCAAGTGGGTCTCAGAGAAAAAGTTGTTCCTCCTACTTTAGTTCAGTTTTCCTCCCTTACATAACTGCTCATTATATTAATGATAATAATTTTCAAAACATGCTGTTAAAATAAAATACATAGCTACAAAATACTTTTCACCACATCTCTGTATTTCTTCTTTTTTCCTCTCAGTCTGAAATAGAACTTTTTGCTGTGTAACATTCCTGGGGTTTAGTCAAAATATAAATTTCCATTTTCTTGACAGTGTAGAAATTCTGACTATAGTTCAGAAGTACTCTTAGGAAGGATTGCTTGGTTAACTAGACAGGGGAGAACATCCTAAGACCTTGGAAACTTAGAAGTCAGTAGATTCTATCTCTCTCTCTCTCTTTAAGAGAGAACAGTGAGACACAGAGAGAGAATCAGTTTTTATTGAGTTTTTCACATGGCTTTCGTTGCTCTGACACTTAGTTGTGTACATGGGTGCTGGGGTTTGAACCCGTGTACTCACACATGCTGGGCAAGTGTTGTAACTGCCGAACCACTGCTCCAGCCCCCGGATTCTCTTTTTAAGAAGCACAATGCAGGCCGGGAGCGGTGACTCAGCTGTTACAGCGCTTGCCCGGCACGCGCAAGTACACGGGTTCAAACCCCAGTACCCACGTACACAACTAAGTGTCAGAGCAACGAAAGCCATGTGAAAAACTCAATAAACATTGATTCTGACTCTCTCTCTCACTGTCCTTCTCTCTCTTTTTTTTTTAAAGAATCACAATGCAGCTAGACAGCTTTTGGAGTAATCAGAAAAATATCAAAATGATTATTCATAGTATTCTGTAGCCTATGTGTGGCTTTATTTTCTATATTTTAAAATAATAATAACCTCCCTGGTACCACCGCCCAGCACAATGAACCTATTTGTTGAAGGTGGCTTAGATACAATAGACTGGCACATATGTGTGTGCATGCACATACACATATATCATATACATGAGAATACACACTCACAAATACACATGCTTATAAAGAATTATTTCCAGCAGACTGCTGACTGGAAAATTTCCACAATGACAACTTCTTCTTCTTGACAACTTCTTCTTCTTCTTCTTCTTCTTCTTCTTGACAACTTCTTCTTCTTCTTCTTCATTTAGAGAGAGGGACAGTAAGAGACAGAATCAATTTTATTTAGTTTTTCATGTGGCTTTTGTTGCTCCAATACTTCATTGTGTATGTGGTGCTGGGGTTTGAACCCACATCCTCACGCAGACCAGGCAAGCACCATAACCACTAAGCTACTGCTCCAGCCCCCCACGATGACTTCTTAATCATTTATGTGTCTACGCTAGCATCCATCCAATCCTGTAGAACAGCCAACTGTTATGGTTTATATCATTTTCTCACTCCCACACACACATTTTCACATTCATTAAAAATATCCCAATTGTTTATAAAATAAGCTGCAAATAAAATATAGGGTAGCACTGTGCCAGATACATTATGATGACCTCAATTTGACATCCACACAGATGTCTAATTTGCTGTCTTTTGTGGACTTATTTGTGTATAGCAACTCTTAACCTCGATGACATAACACATATTATTTTTATGGCTGCGTTCAGGACTGTGCGTATTTCCAATGCCATAAATTTTAGATTGTAAATTCCCATAGGCAGAGATTATATTTCATTAATGTTATATAAAATCACCTCTGTGCACAGTGGACTCAATCAATATTCATTGATGAATGTTTAAAAATAGTGTAATTTTCCATATATTTTAATATTTAATTGCTGAGTTTTATTAAATTATTCCATACTTTCAACTTTAACCATAGGAAATAATCTAGTAAGTAATTATTTTTGAAATGGCTTTTGATCATTAAGTTTTAGAGTCTGAGTAAATTTCTGTTGATCTTGTTTATTTGAACTGAAAACATTTCACTGAACAGAAAGAGACAATGGCAGGGAAGTTCAAGGTCTTTTATATTTACTGATTCTTCTATTTACAGTATTTATTTAAAATTTTCCCCCCCACACTCCCTGAGCTCTTAAAACTGCCTAGGAAGTTAGGAATTCCTGCCCTAATTAACCAGTCCTAAAAGGACTAGTCAGTCCTGAACTCACCTTAACAATCCTGACCCTCTGACATCATATATGGTAAAACTAGGCTTTTACTCTGAGTAATCTTTCAAGTAATTCATTGTATAGGCCACCTATTCTCAGGTTAAGATTGAGTTTTAAATATGTGAATAGACATTATCTATGTGGTATATTTAATGGATTATCAGTACAGATTCAAGGTGAATTTTAAAAAATTGATTATAAATATCTTTTGAAAATAAATATTTGAAAGCAATTTCTAATTTTCCTGACTTGGTTAGGGGTAGGTGATTCACTTAGAGTCCTGCCAGGCTCATGGTGAATAAAGAAGGCTCTGCCTAGAGCTCCAATGGGGAGGCCTGGAGCCTCCTGTCCCGTCTCCTTAGGTAGGAAAAGTGGAACAGATTTCATTGATTTAGTGTTAATCTGTAAATGTGCTTGCGATTTAGACATCTGCAACTACATTCTGTTAATCATTTGGAATTTTAAATTGAATAACAAGCTGAGATGCAAACTTGGGTTACAAATTAGGAAAATAGAGCTGAGAACTGTAAATGTTGCGAGGGGTCTTCAGATGGTGACTGTTTCACCCCCCCCCCCCCACCGCCTTTTTTCTCCCAAGCCCTGGGTTAATAGAGAATACTGTGATCCTCTCTAGGTCCACACAGTTTTGGGTTTTACACAGTTTTGGTGATCATTTTTCCCATCTTTGTGTCTAGCACCTGCGAAATGCTTATTTTCAGTGTGTGTGAGTGTGTGTGTGTGTGTGTGTGTGTGTATGTGTGTGTGTGTGTGTGAGTGTGTGTCTTCAGACCACACTGTATATTTGCAGATTCCAGGGGACACAGAGACACGACACTCTTAAACCTGATAGTTATGTGAGTGTAAAATTTGGAGGTCATTAATTGAAATGAAATAATAGGAAATGAGAAAAGGAAACTATTTCTGCAGGAGTGGAAACCCACTTCTGTCTTGAAGGGAAGTTGCTGCTGAGGGACATGGAAAGCATCACCGCTGCCTCTTGACAAGTTCACCTTGGAGAGACGCAAATTAAATCCTTTCAGTTGCTGTTTTGAAGCTAAAAGTGTTTGACCGGTTCAGCCCCTGAATGGTGTTTAAAGAATAAAGGGAAGGGAGCAGGAAGTTCTAATTGGCGAATTACTCCTTGTTATTTAGTTTGGCTTCCAAGTTGGAAATTCCAATAATGAAGAGCTTTGTGGGGCTTGCCCTTAAGCAGAACCAGGGGGCTTTTTGTTCAATTACTATTTAATGTGAAGATATTCAAGAAACATGTTGTAGCATTTAAGCCATCACTTTCTATTAAACAAATATTGCCATGTAATGATTTTTAAATCTCTCTCCATGGATGCTTTTATGATTCTGAACCATCTAAGTGAAGTGTAAATTGCAAATAAGACGTAAATGGATTGTTCTTGTTACATGGTATTTATAGGGGTGTTATTACTTAATAACAGCTTAAAATGTTAGAAAAAAGTTTACTTAACAGCCTCAGTATCATGGTTATTCTAATCCTGATTCGGAAAAACACTCAACAGAATTACTTTTTAAAACCTTTCTAAACTGAATTTACTACAAGGTAAATATTTCCTTTTGATACCAGTATTTCAGAACGTTAATAAAGAATTTTTTGATCGTTTACTTAATAAGTTGCAGAAGACATTTTTATATTAATTTTGACAGACACACTTAAATTGGAAAAAATGGACTTTGCTTTGCAGAATTACCTTATAGATGAGTTAATATTGTGTGGATTGTTATTTCATGTGTAGAGGGAGATCAGAGTTGTTAAAATAGTATTTTTCACCTCAGTTTGATGGTATCACTGACATTCAATTTGACCATGCCAAAAGTTATAACAGGAATGAAACGAGGAATTCAAGTTTTGTTCAATCAAAGGCAACTTTTTTTTTTTTTTAAGAGAGAGGGACAGTGAGAGGGACAGAGAAAGAGAAACAACTTTATTTAGTTTTTCACATGGCCTTAGTTGCTCCAACACTTAGCTGTGTACGTGGTGCTGGGGTTTGAACCCGGGTCCTCGTGCTTGCCAGGCAAGCGCTGAAACCGCTGAGCCACCACTCCAGCCCCAATGAAAGGCAACTTTGTGGATTAATGATGCTGTATAATTTTTCATAAATTTCACAGAATGTCTTTATCATTTAGATGAATAAAAGTGAAACAGAATGTCTTTATCATTTAGATGAATAAAAGTGAAAGTTTTAGTTGAAAACTTTTGTTTACTTTCATTTCGTAGATGGGATCATTGGATTTCAGAGGGGAAGAGACATTTTCTTTCTTCATTATTGGAACTTTCCATATGCACTTAAAAGTTTGTTACTTGGCCAGAGGATTTCATGACATCCATATTACTTGAAGCAATTATTCCATTGAAGTGCCTGTGAATTAATTGCCAGTTTCCTTTTTTACAATTAAATGTCTCACACAGGAACAATTCATATGATGCTTTTAGAAATGCTAATAGCTCCTGAGGTACTAATCTTGCCATGTTTCTGAGTACTTTACAAAACCGTGGCTCCCCGGGTGGGCCGTGAACTTACACTGTGCTGCAAGCTGCGGCGCAGAGGTGTTGAACTGGTAAATGGAATAGTTTGCTGATGAGATGGAAGTCTGAAATTTTTTCTCAAATATGTTTGGCTTCACTGGTCAAAAAAGAATGGAGTTCAAAAAGCCAGTAAATATATGAGAAAATGTTCTACATCACTAGCAATCAGAGAAATGCAAATCAAAACTTCACTGAGATTCCACCTCACTCCATTCAGAGTGGCAAAAGTGAAGAATATGAACAATAACAAATGCTGGAGGGGCTGTGGGAAGGAAGGAACACTATCACACTGTTGGTGGGACTGCAAAAATGGTACAGCCATTCTGCAAAGCAGTATAGAAACTCCTGGCATGCACGAGTGCACGGATTCAAACCCCAGCACCCATGTACACAACTAAGTGTCACAGGAACGAAAGCCATGTGAAAAACTATGTAGAAACTGATTCTGTCTCTCTCTCGCTCACACTGTCCTTCTCTCTTTAAAGAAACAATATATATATATCGTTTCTTATGACCACTTATGACCCAGCAATCCCACTCCTGGGTATTTTCCCAAAAGAGCTAGAATCGGCATATTGCAGAGATACAGCTTCATCAATGAAACCAAGCCAGATGCCCTTCACTGGATGAGTAGATTTAAAAATTGTGGTACAGATACACAATGGAATTCTACTCTGCTATTAGAACAATATCGTGGCATTTGCAGCCAAATGGATGGAGATGCAAAAAATTAAGTTGAGTAAAATGTCCCAAACTCAAAGATTTAAAGTCCTAATGTTTTCTCTCATATGTGGAAGCTAGAGTAAAATCTAAGACAGGATGAAAATTAGCTAAGCTTTGATAATAATCTCAACATAGGTGAAATTTCACATCAGCAGGGGAAACCATAACAATGAAGGTGGGGGGAGAAGGGAGGGGAAGAAGGGATTAGAGGGGTTTTCAATGCAACTGGGAACTCTCAACTCCCATGAGAAGCCCAACTATACACAGGCAGGCTGAGAAACTCAGAAATTCCAAAAATTAATACACATGTATATGCTTATTTATATCTATAACATGGGGGTAGTGCAGAGGAGACACGAGAGCAGGGAGAGGAGAGAGTGGGGAGATCCTGCACGAGGATCAGTCTTAACATACTTTGTCAATATCCATATATTTATGAATATGTAATAAGGATTCCCTCCAATATGTAAGACTATGTTGAACAAATTTTTTTAAAAAAGGATGGAGTTGCTTTTATCCCCTCTAGTATTTTTATTTCTTTAAATGGGAGTGTGTATTTGAAAGTAGTAACAGCAAGCAGAAGTACTTCAACTTTGTGGTTCCTTCTTTGTGATGCATGTAAGATCCCTTACTCAGTGGTTAATAGGTTCACATTCTTTTGACTTGATGAAAAACTGTCCCAAACAGTCTACTTATTTGTTATTGAAAGCATACTAAGTTTGGGGTACTGTCCCTAGTTTAAATTGCGTTTGGGAGATGGTAGTATTGGAGTATGTATGTGATTTATATAGCAGTTGAAACTGTTTCCTATATGATGTGTTCAGCCAGCCCTTCTCCTCCTCCTACTCCTCCTCCTCTTCCTCCCCCTTCTCCTCCTCTTTCTCCCCCTTCTCCTCCTCCCCCTCCTCGCCCCCCTTTTCTTTTTGGCATTGGGGATTGAACTCCAGGGCACTTAACCACTGAGCTACATTCTCAGCACCCCCCTCACCCTTTTTTTAAATTTTGAGACAGGATCTTGCTAAGTTGGGCCTTGCTAAGTTGCTAAGGCTGGCTTTGAACTTGTGATCCTCCTGCCTCAGGCTCTGGAGCTGCTGGGATTACAGGCGTGCACCACCACACCTGGCCAGCACGCCTTTTATGAAGATAAGTTCGTTGACAGCTTGTGGGTAGAATAACAGCACACATGGCTGTAGGTGGGGAAAGGGTTGGGAGGCTATTGCCAGTGGTCTGTGTTGGAGATGATAGAGGACTACGTTAAGGCAGTGGCTCAGTCAACATGAAGAGGAGAGGGGAGAGTCCATAGATTTTAAGGAGTTAATCAGGTTTCAAAGTCTCTTCTTCTAGCTCTTTGAAATACACAGTACATTTTTGTTATCCATAGTTACCTTATTGTGCCCCCTGATTGTGACTTAGTACCCCTTGATAACTTTCTCCATCTTTCCACAACTGCCTCTCTCCCCAGCCTCTGGGTAACTATTCTACTCTCAACTTTTATGAGATTCCACATGTGAGTGAGTCATGTAGTACTTGTGTATCTGTGTCTGACCTAGTTGACTGTCCATAATATTCTCCAGTGCTATCCATGTTGTCACAAATAACAGAATTTCATTCTTTTTTATGGGTAAATGGTATTCCATGTATGTATGAACCATATTTTCTTTATCCACTTATCAGTTGATGAACAGGTAGGTTGTTTCTATTTCTTGGCTAATGTGAGTAGTGCTGCAATAAACATAGAGTGCAAATGTCTCTTCGTCAGACTGGTTTCATTTCCTTTGGATATATACCTAGCGATGGAATTGCTGGGTCATATGGTGGTTCTGCTTCTAATTTTGAGGAACCTGTTTGCTTTCCATAATGGCTATACCATATCTCCACCAGCACTTCTTATCTTTAGTCTTTGGTGATTGCCATTCTTACTAGGGTGATGTGATATCTCATTGTGGTTTGATTTGTATTTGTGATACAAATTAGTGATAATTAGTGACATTGAGTATTTTTGCATGTACCTATTTGTGAGTTGTATCACATCTTTCCAGAAATGCGTGTTTAGATTTATTGCCCATTTTTAAAATCAGGAGTTTTTTTTTTTTTTTTGCTATAAAGTTTTTGGAGTTGCTTATATATATATTCTGGATATCAATCCCCTGGAAGATGTATAGTTGGCATATATTTCTCCCATATTGAAAGTTGTGTCTTCACTCTATTGATTTTTTCTTTGCTGTGCAGATGATTTTTACTTTGATATAATCCCTTTGTCTATTTTGCTTTTTTCTCCCTCAGCTTTTGGAGTCTCCTCTAAAAAATTGTTGTCCTTTCCAATGTCCTTAAGCATTTCCCCAGTTTTTCGTCTAGTAGTTTCATAGTTTCAGCTCTTATATTTAGGTCTTTAATGCATTTTGCTTTGATTTTTGTAGCTGATGAGAAAGAGGGATCTAGCTTCATTCTTCTGCATATGGATATCCAAGTTTGCCAGCACCATTTGTTATCGGGACTGTATTTTTTTCCAATGTGTGTTTATTCTTAGCATGTTTGTTGAAAATCAGTTAGCTGTAGAGGTGTCAGTGTACTTAGAGGCTCTCTGTTCTGTTCCATTGGTCTATGTTTCTGTACTTATGGCAATACCATGCTATTTTGCTTACTAGAACTTATTAGTATGATTTAAATTCAGTTAGTGTAATGCTTCTGGCTTGGTTCATTTTGCTCAAGATGGTTTTGGATATTTGGTGTTTTGTGTGTATATACGAGGTTCTCTATAAATTTTAGGGTTGTTCTTTGAAGAGTGCCGTTGGTATTTTGATAGGAATTGGACTGAATCTGAATACCACTTTGGTATTATGGACATCTTAACAATACTGATTCTTCTAATCCATGAACATAGGATACCTTTTTTGTGTGTCCTATTCAATTTCTTTGAAATTTTTCATTATAAAGAATAATAAATGGGGGCTGGAGTGGTTGCTCAATGGTTATGGTGCTTCCCTGGCATGCTCAAGTACATGGGATCAAACCATGCACACAAGGAAGTGTCTGAGCAGTGAAGGCCATTGCTAAACTAAACAAAAAAAATTGGTTCTCTCTCTCTCTTTCTCTCTCATTGTCCCTCTTTCTTTAAAAAAAAAAAGAATAATAAATGGGGCTGGAGCAGTGACTCAGTGGTTATGGTGGTTGCCTGGCATGTGCAAGGACATGGGTTTGAACCCCAGTACCATGTACACAAGGAAGTGTTGAAACAACAAAAGGCACATGAAAAACTAGATAAAATTGATTGTCTCTTCCTCTCTCACTGTCCCTCTCTCTGTTAAGAAAAGAATAATAAATGAGAGAGCTCTGTTTACATGATTTAAACATTAAACAATGTATTCATGTATCAAATCGTTACCCTATTAATATGCACAGTTTTGTGTATTCACATGTCAGTTAAAATAAATCTTGAAAAGAAGTTAATGAGGTTGATTATTGACTGATTTGAGGAGGTGGAAGTTTTACACAGATCTTAAGTTTTAATAGCAGAATTTTTTAGCAGAAATTACTGTTGGCATAAATGTTTATTTTCATTGATGTTTCCATAGTCTTACAAGTTTTCTGTGACAGTGTCACTGATTATGTAAAATTGCAAACAGGAGCATGTTTGATGCTTAAAAATCCTTTGAATTCTTCTTCTCTTAGAACTGTCTTCTGCTCAAGACAGTTCTTTGACATAGCTAGCTATTGCATATTAACAAATTATCCCAAAACCCAATAGTTGGAAATAGCATTTATTTATTGTCTTATTATTTATTTACTTACTGTCAGTTTGTGTGTTAGGTTAATATTTATTATCAGTTTGTGTAGGTCAGCTGTCCAAGAATGGGTGGGTCTCTCACAAAGCGGCCGTCGAGATGTCAGCCGGGACCGTAGTCATTTCCAGATGTGATTTAGAGGGAATCTACTTCCAAGATCTCTGATGTGGCTTCAAGGAACATGTGGGGCTCTCCAAAGGACTGCCTCATACATGATATTTGACATCCCCAGAGTAAGTGACCTGCAGAAGAACGAGAGCTCCCACGACAGAAGTTAAAATCTTGGATGTGACATCCTGTCACTTTTGCCCATGTACTCTTTGTTAGAAAGTGGGCATATGATGACCACATATGCTGGGATCATTGTGGCCCTCTCAGAGACTGCCTGTCACACATATCACCCAGCATCTGGACCTAATTACCCACCTCCCCAGTGTCGTGCCTTGCCAGTTTTCCTTTCCTACCAGATTCCACTCAAATCAAGCTCCTTTGAACTTTCTGAAGTGCTCCATGTTCTCTTTTACTTCTGGACTCGAGGGGCATTCTTTTCCTCTTCACTTGACTAACTTACATGTGTGCTGAAGATTTCAGCTTGAGTATGACTTCTTCAGGAAGCCTTCTCCTACTATTCCTTCTTAGTTTCCCAAAGTACAGTAAGAATTCTTGCTCCTTCTTCAACTGTAGCGTGCACCAGTCTTTAATAGTATAGCTTTTAAAATTGTGAGCCTTTTCTGTTTATTACAAGCTGTATCCTCAACACCAGGACTGGAGTTATTTATTATTTGTTGAATGAGTGGCTAAATTAATATCAGGACACATAAGCCACAGGGCAATCAACAACTTTATGGTCTCATGTATGGATGTCTTAGATTTCCTCTAAATGCGTTTTTTTTTTTTTAAGAGAGAAAGACAGTGATAGAGAGACAGAGAAAATCAATTTTTATTGAGTTTTTCACATGGCTTTCTTTGCTCTGACACTTGGTTGTGTATGTGGGTGCTGGGGTTTGAACTTGTGTACCTGCGCATGCCAGGCAAGCCCCATAACCACCAAGCCACAGCTCCAGAACCTCTCCAAATGCATTTTATTGAGTCAAGTCTGCAGTCTGTTGCTTTGAGGAAAAAAAAGACCCAGATCTTTGTTTTATATAACTTCATTCAGTTTTCTCCTCTCATTTGTATGATTTAATATATTGATCTAAGTTGTAGATTGAATTTGGAGTTTAGAGAATAAGGTGAAGAATACAAGCTCCTTTTAAATAAACTCTGGGAGAAAACATTCCCTGGTGTGTGTGTGTGTGTGTGTGTGTGTGTGTGTGTGTGTTTAAGAGAGAGGGACAGTGAGAGACGGAGAGAATCAGTCTGATTTAGTTTTTCGTCTGGCCCCCATTGCTCCAACACTTAGTTGTGTACGTGGTGCTGGGGTTCGAACCTAGGTCCTTGTGCTTGCCAGTCAAGCTCCATAACTGCTGAGCCACTGCTCCAGCTCCACCAGTCCTGTTTTAACTTAGGCTGTCTTTACTTGTTTTTGAAAATTGATAGCAGATTAAGTTGAGAAGGATCAAGGGAATTTCGTTTCAGCATGGAGTCTTTGCTTTCAATCTAGGTGGACTCTTAGGTGGTATTATAATTTTTGCTTTGGAAGTGGGGATGTCATCTGTATTTCCTGATTTCAAAATAGGGGCAAGTTTATGTGACTATTTCTTTTTTAATTTAAAAATGTTAAAGGCATTCTTTTTAGTTAATAAACACAGTAATGAAAACGGGTAGCAAGAAGTTAAAATTCACAAACTTCAAGGACTGGTTTGTTTTCACTTCCTCAGTTCCTGATTATCCGTGCCTTCTACCTTCATAGATTTTTCCCAGCAAAGCTCATCAATACCAGCTTGCTGCTGAAAGAAAGGGGTTCTAGGTACTTATTTCACTGGATTTTTTTCACTGTCACTTATTCTTGGCAACTACTACCTTCCTTTTTTTTTTTTTAAGAGAGAGGAACAGTGAGAGAGAGAGAGAGAGAGAGAGAGAGAGAATCAATTTTTATTGAGTTTTTCACGTGACTTTCGTTGCTCTGACAGTTGCGTACTTGGTGCTGGGGTTTGCACCTGTATACTAGTGCATGCGAGGCAAGTGCTGTAACCACTGAGCCACTGCTCCAGCCCACTGCCTTGCTTTTGAAATTCTCTCTGCTTGGGGCTTTTATGATACCATTCTCCTGGTCCTTCTTTTGTCTTCTTTGTCTTTCTTCCTTTTGGGCAATTAATTCTGAGCTGCCTTCTTGAGTTGCTCTTTGCCTACTTCCTCAGGAGTATTCTAGAGATTCTACTTTTACTTTCCATTTCTTTTTGGTCTACAAAAGGTTCCTTTACCTGTATTTTTTCTGTCATCTGTAGTCTGATAGTTTTGGATCTCTAGCTGATGATCACAGCCGCCTCCCACTCTAACTTATTGCTTATCTGTACCTTCTTGCCCGTCTTTATTGATGACTCCGTCCTCCATCACATGCACTCAGTGACCCTAGATTCCTTCTTTCCCATCACCTCCTCCTCCACATGATACTAATTACTAAGTCCAGGTGATTGTTCCTTCTAAATATATGGTTCTCAACTTTTTCTTCCCCAAATACCTGAGTTCCATGACACAATTATACACATCCTAACAGGTGACAGGGTCAGAGATTCTCCCCAGGGGTAAGCTCCACAGGCAGAAACAGGCTCTCACACGTTTCTAATGGACTCTAGAGATGAAGAATTTCTGTCTTAAGCATTGCATAAAGTAGATGCTCTCTTTGCAGATGCTACTGTTTTAGTTAAGCCCTATTTCTGCTTTCCTTGAATACTAGAACACTGTTCCACCTTCTGTCCAATCTATCATCCGCATAGTTGCCAGAGTAATTATCTAATATAAAAACTTATCATCTCCTACTTAAGACTCTCAAATACTCCCCATTACCCATCAGAAGAAACAACAAGGAACAAATTCTGCAATCTGGCCTCTGTCTCCCTTTCCAACTCTCTGTCATTTAATCCACAGCCATGTGGAACCTGTCATTTCTGAGCACCCCCTTGTTTTTCTCATCTTCATGCTTCCTTCTGTCTGAGGTGTTCTTTCTCTTGTTTTCTTTTGGACAACTGTTATTCATCATTTCATACTCATTTCTTTCAAGAAACATTTCCTGAACCCCTTCCCTCTGCCTCAGTACTCCCAGAAAACTTTTAATATACTTCCATAGAATTTTGTGAAAATCTCATTCATTCTACTGCTGTATTTCATGTTTATTATCTATACTTTTCTAGTTTTAATTGGGAATATTTTTGAGATTGAGGATCATGTCTTATTCATCTTTACCCGCAGGGTTTAATAGAGACGTTCTATACATTCATGAATGTTGTTGAAAGAAAAGGTGAATTAATAAGTAAGGTACCCATTCTTCACTTGTGAAGTATTAGGTGCACAATGTGTGCCAACCACAGTGTTATGGAAATAATTTTTGAAGGTAATAAGTTTTTGTGCCTATACATCTTATATATCTTATCAGTAAGACATATTAGCACAGTAACTTGATATTTATAAGAACATTGTGATAAGAAGAGGAGACTTTCCTGATAAACATTGAATGAATGGAGCCCTATCTTGGTGAATGATTGAAACCCTAATTTTTATTTTCTTAATTTTTAGTATGGACTTTTCTTTCTTCAGCATTTTATCATGGTCAAGTACTTATTAAATTGAGTTTGAAAAAAATCTGAAAGTTGGGGCTGGGAGTGTAGCTCAGTGGCAGAATGCCTGCTTAGCATTGTGAGGTCCTGGGTTTGATTCCTAGCACCCCCCCCCACACACAAATCTTAGAAAACCCAAAACAACAACAACAAAAAAACCCTATACATCATAGTGATAAATACTGGACAATGTTGGATAATAGTAAAAAGTAACTTTAAAATAGGATCTAATGTTCCTATTAAATTTTTACTTGTGGGGACTGGAGCGGTGGCTCAGTGGTTACAGCAGTTGCCTGGAATGTGCGAGGATGTGGGTTCAAACCCAGTACCACATAAACAATGAAGTGTTGGAGCAACAAAAGCCACATGAAAAACTGAAAAAAAGTGATTCTCTCTCTTTCTCTCTCTCTCTC